>JBAKBP010030746.1:0-25310 GCA_037953745.1 Lithodes maja | reverse complement strand
GTAGGGTGTGGCTGGCCGGCTGGCTTGCAACAGCTCTCGCGCCTTAGTACCTCATGTAAGAAAGTTCACTTGTCGGCGTATTATCTCCGTAACCACACATGCTACAACAATTATTCTGATGTCATTGGAAAGGGCGTAGAATTCCCTACAAAACAATGTCTCATTTTTTTTTAATTTCTTAACCATTTCGACACAGCAACCCGAGACATTTGTCACCTAATTTGTACCTAATTGCAAACTCCCTCATTGCAAAATTAGATCAAAAATGGAAAAAGTAAAGACTAGCTATTGTAACTACACCTATTGTTAGTACCCCCAATGCATTGAAACAATCAAGCAACATTTAAATGAGTCTTTGATTTTACAAAACAACATAAATTTTCACACTAATTCTCACCTAACTCAAAAAATAATTGTCCTAGATAATTAAAATTTTGGAAATCTCTTATTTTAGGTGCCCTATATGTGTACCAAATCTTATGAAATACAGACGAATTCCATTGACACGTTCTGGAGTAAAAAGCGGCCGGTCCTGTTAACCTCTGAAGTGCGCACGGGGGTAATTGAAAACCTCCCCCTGTGCTGACGTATTTGAGGTTTTTCGTCACTAAAATATTCATTGTACCATTAATAGCATTAATAATTATCCATATGCGCCTATTATGGGTTGATTATAAAGGTATTAACCTGAAACAACAATAAAACGAGTGAAAACAGCGTTTGGATGGTCAAAATCGGAGATATAGCCCGCGAGTTGTATAATGTATGGGTGAGGCAAGCTACCTTCCCGCCAATTTCCCCCAAGGCCACTGAGACACAGTCGATCGATATTCTCTCTCTCTCTCTTGCACTCGATTGCTATCAGTGATGACAACACCCTGCTTGCAACTCGATAATGTTAGCACGAAAATATACCTCAGAATAAGGGAATAATAGGGAAAATAGGTGATAACTGAGGGATAGGAGGAAAGTGGGGAAGGAGGGGAGGTAGAGGACTGAGATTTTGCATGGCCCAGGGGCCAAACAAAAATAAAAAAATAAAAAAATAAAAAAATAAAAATAAACAAAATATTTTTTTTTCGATGTCAAAAGTTGATTTTTAATTTTACTTACTCAGGAGAGTCTTCCCGCAGTCCGCCGGGGGAACTCTTAAGAGTCTTCCCGCAGCTCCCGGGTTAAGACCTCGATAACGTTCGCCTTGTGAACATTCAGAATGCCAAGTGGTTTGACTTCTATGGCGTACATAGTGTCACGAACAAGTTAATGAAAGGTTATGCAGAGTCAACTAAACGTCAGTATCAGTCTCATTGGAAGGCATTCACGACTTGGAATATAAAAACTGATCAGCAGATACCCTTGATAGCACTCGTATTTAAATATTTGGACTATCTATTTGAGTCTAAGCATCTCTCAGTTGTTACTCTACGCCCATCTCACGGTCATTAGAGCTCAATTTTATGATTTTATGGGTCTATCCGAGCCTTTGATTGAGGAGAAAAGCTTCATGCGAGCATGCTTCTGACTCTGACCACCAGCTCAACAACTCATGCCGGTGTGGTCTTTTGATCGCATCCTAGCCAAGCTAAAATTGCCTATCCATTATAAGCGTACGATGTTGGATCGGCTTCTTAACCCATAAACGGAGAGCGTCCTCATATGGGTCCGTACTGGGCAAAGGCTAGTTTCCTCAAATGAGCCAAGGCCTAAAAAAAAACTTTTAATAGGCCCCAGTAGCACTTTAAAAAAAAAAAATTGTGTTTAAGCGAGATAATTCCCCTCCATACCTCGTATCACTCCTCCTCATGTGTCAAAATCCCCTCCTTCCCTCCTTTCCCCTCCTTCAATTATCACCTATTTGTCCCCTTATTCCCATATTTATTGTTGTTTTTATCATGCCAATATCTCTAAACCGGTCTAAGCCGTGCTCATGTTACTAGAGAGGGTGTAGAGTGTCTGAGAGTGTGAGTGAGTAAGTCAGTCTAGCTCCAGGCTCCGAGAAGGTAGGGTGTGGCCCGCCTCCGCTCCACACTTGATGAATGGCCGGTCGGCAATTATTCGAGATTTTGACCATCCAATCACAATTCCCACTTGTTTTATTGTTGTTACATGTTGCTATCTTCATATTAAACATAAAATAGGCGCCTATGAGTAAGCAATAACGATATTTATCGTAAAATTACGTTCATAGGTGGGAATGGAGCGTAATATGTCCGCCCAGTTGTGTGGTGCTCATTAGACATAACTCGCCGTTTTTGGGTTAACAAAGTATTGTTTTTTATGGCTTTATTTACAGGCGATCAAGTGTCGGAGTTGACAGCCATGTCGCGGGCTCCAAATTGTCTAAGGTTCACACTTAGAATCCAAGCTGTAATTATAGCCCCATAAGCAACATTTATTGCCAAGAATGAGTATGAAGATCATGTATTACGCCAATTATCGGTGCCCGCTCTGAAGCGAGGCATTTAACATCATCTCTTATGTCCTATACAGGCCCTAAAAGTATACATGATTAGATGAAATCCGACGAGTCCCACACACCTACAGTATGGGTTTGGCTGGAGACGGGACTAAGGTTGAGGAAGAACGAGGTGGCTGCACACAGTGTCAGTCATTCGTGAGAAGCACCCAGGCGTACTTTGCAGGATGCATGGCAGCGGGCGGGGGCGGTATCGCTCTGATTTTTGTATATTCAGTAGATGACATCATCCAAACCCACCTTTGGTCTTCCTCTCATACCTTTCTCTCTCGATGTTTATCAGTTGATTATAAGACACTTCATATGTCTTGCGTGGCATTGCGACAGACGGTGATAGTAATGTACATATCGTTATTCTGTTCCATTATGTATACGGAAAGGTGTGTGTGTGTGTGTCGGGGGGGGGGGGGGGGTTGAAAGGCACGGCATCTCTTCCCCGATATTAGTACATTTGAGGAGATTTTGTATTTGTATAACTAATTCTAGTTATCCAATGAGCACACACTTTTATTAAAAAGATCTCATTTGTCATATGGTTGTGTATGGTTGTATCTGTATTTAAAGCAGATCTCACATAATATAATGATTGTATCTCAGAAATATTCTTGAGTTTTACCAAAGGTATGTAACAAGCCTACGACAAATGTTGTAAATTTTGCTTATGTTATACTTGGGATTTTATATTATAGGAAATATTTATACTACTCTCATTTAGTTTTAAGGTAATTTACTTGAAGTGAATTAGGCGACTGTACACCATTCTATGCCGTCATGTTTATGGCCACTACCTTTTTCTGAGTTCAGAGCTGTGTCAACTGTTGAGTTGCATCCTGTGTGCTATCACTAGGGGTCGGTTTGATCAGAAGTTAACATGAGGCTAGATGTGAATTGAAGATGTTACTCACACTTAGACTGGGAGCTATTAATACTTGTGGAGATATTTCTCCCTATATGGGTAATACTAATTTATACTACTTCAAGATAGATTGTTACTCTATTACATTCTATACTTACAACCCACACTGTTCCTGCATTTATAGTTTTGTTCCTGCAATCCTTAATTTAATAAAGTATAAGGTGGCTGGGTAACTAAATATTTATATTCATTCCATTACCTATGTATTTATGGTAACTAGGGATAAGGTGGTAGGATATTACTAATATAATACATAGAAGAAGAATAGAAATAACCAGAATCTACCATTCTACAATCAACCAAGAGCTATATCTACCGACTCACACCTATTCACCTGGTACACATTTACCTCCGTACATGGTTACATTATCATATGCCTCACTCGTATTCACTGTTAAGATTGTATATAGTACCTGTAGCAGAATACAAATTACAATTCAGGTTGTCTGTGAAATTACACAAGGCTGTGATACTCAGTTAGAAGTCTATTGATAGTGATCTCTTGAGAAGTTATTCGCTATTCCACTGTGTACATATAATATAATTATTAAATTAAAATGTATTGTACATATTTAAGTATTCTTTTTTAATAGGCACTACATCTACATCTTTTGATCAACACCTGTTATTAAGTGGTCTTTGTTTAACCTGGGATAAGGTGAGTTTAGGACGCTGTTCTCACTCGACCTGGGGTTATGATTGGTTTTGGTTGACATAGTAATGTCCCTCGCCAATCTTAGAGTTCGGTATGACGTCATTGGAGAGGAGCCACTGTTAAATTATAGGTTTGATTCGCGAAGGGATGAAGAGAAAACCTAATATTAATAAAGTGGCTCCGAACCAATGATGCTAGTAGCCTCCCTCCACCACTTCCCATTCCTATAGGTAAGATATCTGAAGAACGAGTGACGCACCTCGAGGCTGAAGCTCCGGGTCGGTCAGGTCAGGTGAAGAGTGTAGAGAGGGGAGAAGGGGTGTTGGAGAGAGAGAAAGCTGTTGGAGCGGTCGACAGATGAAAAATGGGAAGCTCATTCTAACTTGATATATTTTCTTGTTTTCCCTAAGTGGCATCCGATTCATGACGTACCCTAGGTAAAGTAATCGTGATCCCGAGGATGTTATTTGGTTGATTGTGTCGAGCGGTGGGTGCTCCTTATGAAAGGCTTCCTAAGCAGGCAGAGCGCCAAATTTGAATATTGGCATGACGTCATTAGTTCGCAGCCACTTTATAAATTATTATGTTCCTTCCAACAACCAACAATACTCCTAAAATCGATTAATGAAATTTACAAACGCATGTGGCAGTCCGTGGACTCGAACCCAGGATGCTCACACCGAAAATCAACACCTTATACATCGCACCACGAAGACAGTTAACCTCTGAAGTGCGCACGGGGGTAATTGAAAACGTCCCCCTGTGCCGACGTATTTGAGGTGTTTCCGTCACTAAAATATTCATTGTACCATTAATAGCATTAATAATTATCCATATGCGCCTATTATGGGTTGATTATAAAGGTATTAACCTGAAACAACAATAAAACGAGTGAAAACAGCGTTTGGATGGTCAAAATCGGAGATATAGCCCGCGAGTTGTATAATGTATGGGTGAGGCAAGCTACCTTCCCGCCAATTTCCCCCAAGGCCACTGAGACACAGTCGATCGATATTCTCTCTCTCTCTCTTGCACTCGATTGCCATCAGTGATGACAACACCCTGCTTGCAACTCGCTAATGTTAGCACGAAAATATACCTCAGAATAAGGGAATAATAGGGAAAATAGGTGATAACTGAAGGATAGAAGGAAAGTGTGGAAGGAGGGGAGGTAGAGGACTGAGATTTTGCATGGCCCAGGGGCCAAAAAAAAATAAAATAAAATAAAAAAAAAAATAAAAAAAAATAAAAATTTCGATGTCAAAAGTTGATTTTTTATTTTACTTACACACAAGAGTCTTCCCGCAGTCCGCCGGGGGAACTCTTAAGAGTCTCCCCGCAGCTCCCGGGTTAAAGGTTGGTGGACACTGCCTACGATTTATTATGCAACTTTATTAGGTTTTCTTTTCATTTCTTCGGGGATCAAACCTATACCGTTGTAAATTTGCCGCTTCTACTTCCTTCATCTCCATCTTTCTCATCTTTACTTGTTGTTTTGTTTTACTTGTTGTTTTGTTTTACTTGTTGTTTTGGTTTACTTGTTGTTTTGGTTTACTTGTTGTTTTGTTTTACTTGTTGTTTTGTTTTACTTGTTGTTTTGTTTTACTTGTTGTTTTGGTTTACTTGTTGTTTTGTTTTACTTGTTGTTTTGTTTTACTTGTTGTTTTGGTTTACTTGTTGTTTTGTTTTACTTGTTGTTTTGGTTTACTTGTTGTTTTGTTTTACTTGTTGTTTTGGTTTACTTGTTGTTTTGTTTTACTTGTTGTTTTGTTTTACTTGTTGTTTTGTTTTACTTGTTGTTTTGGTTTACTTGTTGTTTTGTTTTACTTGTTGTTTTGTTTTACTTGTTGTTTTGGTTTACTTGTTGTTTTGTTTTACTTGTTGTTTTGGTTTACTTGTTGTTTTGTTTTGCTTGTTGTTTTGGTTTACTTGTTGTTTTGTTTTACTTGTTGTTTTGTTTTACTGGTTGTTTTGGTTTACTTGTTCTTGTTTGTATTATATCTAAATTTGTTGCGTTTGTTGTTCTAATTTGTTCTTGTTCCTTATCCTCCATGTTCCTCCTTACTCTCCTCCCTCGTTCGCTATTTTTTTGTTTTCATCCATTCCTCCTCTTCCTCCGGCATTCTTTACCTTCTTTCTCTCTTACATTTGTTTTTCGTTCAGTCTTTCTCTCCCGGAAAAGGAAGGGATGAAACAGTGGTCATTCAATATCAATTTCTCTCTCTCTCTCTCTCTCTCTCTCTCTCTCTCTCTCTCTCTCTCTCTCTCTCTCTCTCTCTCTCTCTCTCTCTCTTTTCACATCAGTGGTTGTCCCCTCACAGGATGGGGGGCACTGCTCAATAAACTCGCCCCTCGGGGCAAAATCAAATCAATCTCTCTCTCTCTCTCTCTCTCTCTCTCTCTCTCTCTCTCTCTCTCTCTCTCTCTCTCTCTGTGTCAGCGTGTGTACATATGTATAACTGTATGTATATTGACGACACTGTATCATCTATTATATTTTGCACTACGATTTCACTATAACCTTTACTTATCATTAACCTATAATATTTCACTATAACCTTTACTTATCATTAACCTATAATATTTCACTATAACCTTTACTTCTCATTAACCTATAATATTTCACTATAACCTTTACTTATCATTAACCTATAATATTTTATAATTGACAAATCCAATATGAATTTGTTTAATGGTGTAGAGGATGTTTAACAGTCATATAATACAATGACAAAAGACACCAACTGTCCAAACTAATACGATACAGGTGCAGAGTCAGGTCCGGTGAAGGTATTGAGGAATAAGCCTTTAGAATGGCACCTCGTATTTTACTTTCCAAAGAGTGTTGGAAGGAGAGAAGGGGTGTTGGAGAGAGAGAGGACTGTTGGAGTGGCGTTGTATGCGTTGGAAGGAGAGAAGGGGTGTTGGAGAGAGAGAGGACTGTTGGAGTGGCGTTGTATGCGTTGGAAGGAGAGAAGGGGTGTTGGAGAGAGAGAGGACTGTTGGAGTGGCGTTGTATGCGTTGGAAGGAGAGAAGGGGTGTTGGAGAGAGAGAGGACTGTTGGAGTGGCGTTGTATGCGTTGGAAGGAGAGAAGGGGTGTTGGAGAGAGAGAGGACTGTTGGAGTGGCGTTGTATGCGTTGGAAGGAGAGAAGGGGTGTTGGAGAGAGAGAGGACTGTTGGAGTGGCGTTGTATGCGTTGGAAGGAGAGAAGGGGTGTTGGAGAGAGAGAGGACTGTTGGAGTGGCGTTGTATGCGTTGGAAGGAGAGAAGGGGTGTTGGAGAGAGAGGGGACTGTTGGAGTGGCGTTGTATGCGTTGGAAGGAGAGAAGGGGTGTTGGAGAGAGAGAGGACTGTTGGAGTGGCGTTGTATGCGTTGGAAGGAGAGAAGGGGTGTTGGAGAGAGAGGGGACTGTTGGAGTGGCGTTGTATGCGTTGGAAGGAGAGAAGGGGTGTTGGAGAGAGAGAGGACTGTTGGAGTGGCGTTGTATGCGTTGGAAGGAGAGAAGGGGTGTTGGAGAGAGAGAGGACTGTTGGAGTGGCGTTGTATGCGTTGGAAGGAGAGAAGGGGTGTTGGAGAGAGAGAGGACTGTTGGAGTGGCGTTGTATGCGTTGGAAGGAGAGAAGGGGTGTTGGAGAGAGAGAGGACTGTTGGAGTGGCGTTGTATGCGTTGGAAGGAGAGAAGGGGTGTTGGAGAGAGAAGGGACTGTTGGAGTGGCGTTGTATGCGTTGCACATAGTAAAGGACAGCAAGCACCAAAGTCATTTTCCGATAAAATGGCTCCCTTTTCCTCCTCTCCAGACCTCCCCCCCCCCCCCCCACCTCCCTACTACCCCGCCTCCTACCCCTTCCCCAGGCATCACCTTTATACTTCTATGATAGACTCCTGTCATCCTACCCTTGTCTTTGACAGGCTTCTTTGTCTCATGAAAAACACTGTCAATAATTAATGTATTTTCAGAGGACAGATTTATTAGTAGAGAGAGAGAGAGAGAGAGAGAGAGAGAGAGAGAGAGAGAGAGAGAGAGGAAAGAGGGAGTAAGAGTGAAAGATAATGAACATTTGATAGCTCTCCTCCTTTTCAATGTACAAGCTAAAAATAATGAGGCAAAAATTGGTCAAACGACTCAGAATTCTCTCTCTCTCTCTCTGATGTGGGCCAAAATATTTTCCTTTCCTTGCTGCTAGTCTCATAGGATTTGTTGTTATTATATTTCTGTAGCTGTACTGTAATTAGTAGTATGGATAATTGGGTGGTAGTTAGATAGATATATTGTTAGCTAGTCAGTCAGTTGATTATTTGGTTGTATTTGTTAGCCAGTTGTTTTGTCAGTGAATGAATCAAATAGTCAAAGGGCTGGATGGTTGTATTAATCATATTGTTAATCAGTAAGTAAATCAAATAGTCAGTTAGTCATTTAGTCAGATAGTTAGTTGGTTGTATAATTCAGAAAGTTAGTCAGTATATCATAGTCAGTCAGTCAGTTGGTTGGTTGGCTGTACTATATAGATGATTAGTAGATTAGTGTTACTTTATTGGTAAGTTGTCTTTAAATTCATGTTTAGTAACTCGTGACCAGTGTGGCGATGGGGTTCGCTGTAGCTAGACTGATGTGTCCAATATATACCTCTCTTGCTTACCTTCAACCCCCCCCCCCCCCCCACCCTCTCTCTCTCTCTCAAGATCATAACACTATTATTTACTTAAAAGATCACCAATATGGCTACCAGATCATTATTTTGTTCCATAGGCTCAGTACCCCAAATATAAAATAAAATTGTACACCCGCAAATCAAATGTATAGAGCCATTAGCACATTACCATAAAGGGTCGCTGAGGCTGTTAGTTGTAATGGTGGAAGAAAGGTTATTGTTGTGGGTATAATGTGTTATGATATATTATTATTACTGGGGTAGTGTATTCACTTCATTTGTTTGTTCGTCAAGGGGAATCCACGCAATGTAATGCGAGTTAAGCTCATAATTATCGCGCCTCCTTAACTGGGAATGTATTGCGTGAAATGCATGTTAAGTGTGTATGTATCGTTGGAATGGCTGTGGATGTGTGTGTAGTCTGTATTTTAGCCAATTGGCGACATCTAGAAACGAAGGCTTAGGGTTAATCTGTACGGTACCCTTCTCACTACGGTAGCCTACCAGTCTCACCCGAAGACTTAGGTTGACCAGTAGCTTAGGTTGACCAGTACGATACCCATCTCACCTTGTAACCGATCACCAACCCCAGATGGGACGTCACAACTTCGTCCACTTATACCAGGTTCCTATTTATACTGCTAGGTGAACAGTTAGACTTGCCCAAATGTCTCTTCCCCGCCCGGGTCTCGAACCCGGGACCTTCTGGTTGAGCCAGACGCGCTATCAGTTACGCCACGGGGAGGTGTGTGTGTGTGTGTGTGTGTGTGTGTAATAATAATAATAATAATAATAAACGGTTTATTAAAGAATGGCAGCCTCATGAGCTGAAAATACACATTTTACAATTTAGTGGATGAACATGAGATGTACAGATATGAGGATGGTAAGCTTAGTTTACAAACAAAATAAATAAATACAATAATGATGCATGTGCAGAATACAAATTATCATAAAATAACCATGAGAGTAAGTGATATACAGTACATATACACATTTATTTACTTACTCATATACAGAACATACGTATATACACGTATGTGCGCACATACATATACATACATATATAGGAACATAAGAACATGCAGTAAGTGTGCACATGTCCGTATACACAAACGCTCACGTATGCACACAAACATACATACATACAGAAACTGTTTTGGTATGGTCAGGGTAAAGAGGGTGCAGGTACTACAATGGGAGGTTAATCCTCGGTAGTGTAGGTGTAGGTGTGTGTGTAATAATAATAATAATAATAATCGGTTTATTTCAAGCCGGCAGCCAATGGGGCTGAAAATACACAGACTTAACCTAGATCTTATCCTAATGGATCAACAGACTGATCCTGGCAGCTAACGAGAGCGCCTACATACTCCCAAGGGAGTAGGACGTGGGCAGGAGACTTTGTGGGTCCCCCGAGACGATCCGCCCAGATCTTGCCTTCACGGCCAGGGAAAGTTTTTGAGAGAAGTTCCCCTGCCGGCGCCTGGGATTGAACCCCCGACACCAGAGCTAGCGCTCCCAATACAGAGTACTAAGCGCGCTCGGCCACCGTGACCGTGTGTGTGTGTGTGTGTGTGTGTGACGGAAGGCGAAATATGGAAGAGCTGGGCGTTCTATTGTAAGGGTGGAAATACATGGATGAAGATACGCGAACACTTAATAATAGATAATGCTTATGCATAGATTTATAATCGGAAGTTGCGCTAGTGAGCAATATGTTCTCGCTCATATGTACGTATACTTACATACATATGTGCATATGACCATATAAATACACGTACAGTACATATATATATTATATACCTTATATTCTCAACCGGGCTCGAACCATTGACAGCACATACACACAGACATACATATACATAAATATATGCACATTACATGCTTATATGCTCTTCTCTTATCCTACCTGATACTCTCAGCCGGGCTCGAACCACAAACAGTATACACTATAGACACATATATATATACATAAATAACTCATACATACATACACATATACACACACATACATACACATATACTGCACATATATAGATACTGTTACGGCTGGATCGGCAATACATATTCGGGATTCTTGATCGTAGGACAGAAATGTCTTATGTGACAATGACATGCTCGATTCCAGTCCCAAATACTATATGCTCCAGACAACAAAAGCACCAACGCCCTACAGAGTTATCGTCTATGGTAACGAGGTACCTTAACTCGGCGAAAGTGTACAACAGGGGTAGGCTATGAGGCTAAACTCCCTCAGACATTTATAGGTTACGTTATTACTAAAGAAATGCAATACTCAAGAAACTACGTTAATATTAAGCCTCTAATAATGTAGAATAGAAGCAGGCTAAAGGTATGACAGTGAAATGCTAAATGACAAATGTACACGCCTACTTGAAAGCGCGTGCACTAGAATAACTGTCCCCTACTAACATGCACTAGCATGTAGCATACAAGATGTTCATGATCCAGTAGATACCTAATAATACACATGGAAGGAACATAAATAGTAGTCACTTATTGTAATAATGAATCTATACTTGGAATAACTAAAAGGTTGCAGGCAACAGTACTGCGCCGGTAGCCTACTACCGCATAGGCTACTTCGCTTCTCTCACTCTGTCTCCCCTCTGAGTCCGTATGCGCCCTACGCAACGGAACTCCGGACACAGCAGCAAAACGACAGTGCAGTTAATTGATACATGAAAGTATTAATAGTGTTGTCTTGTGTGTGAGTAATGTGTATTGTAAAGTGTTACATACATAAACTTAAAGAGAGCTGCAATGCATAGTAAAATAAAGATATAACCCACTCATCATCCCCATGTGTTCTAGCTAGCAGGCCAAGTCACAGGAACAACGAGTCCCAGCACCGAAAGCGAGAACCCAGGAAAAGACTGTAGAGAACACAAGGACAGATAAATTACGTTACTCTACTATACGGCACTACGAGCGAGCTGTAGTCTCTGGTACTGCACTCGCTCCTGGCTCGGTAGGCAAATCAAGGCTAAGTCCTCGCCCCTCTACAGACAACTCCTGGGCATGGTCGGGCTCTTACACATGGCACTAGTCTAGTCACAAATTGGATGATGAGCTGGGCATATAACTCGTGAACATGTAGAACGTTCACCAACTATCCTCATCAAGAAGATCGCTGTTCACATTAACCCCTTAAATCTAATACATGTAAATATATGCTTGTCCTAAGAGTAATACGAGAGGTGAGTGCTGAAACTCCTTTAGGACCTCAAGGGAAGGTTATGCATTTAAATAGAGAGAAGAATGAAATGAGAGTAATGTCGTCAGAGAGAAAGAGTGCAACCGTGAGAAGTTGGGAGAGAGGGCAAGGGATGTTAGAATCTCAAAGGTTCTAGGCAACCTGGTCATAGAGCACACAGCGAGCCTCCAGGCAATGTGCAGTACGACAACATGGGCAGCCCAGGCAGCATAGGCAGGTGGCAATGGACTACCAACCCTGTCGCGCCTAGCTATAAGCGCAAGGCTGCCAACCAGTCCATACGTCTGGCAACCACCCCCCCGGCAGCACGGCGCGCTGCTACCCTCTCGCTCTGAAGACTAACTCACTCTCTCTCTCTGAATTCCTATTGTCTTATCTATCAACTTCTCTATTGATACTACATATTAAATGGAAGGTCTCGACATGGCTTAAAACAAAACCCACCACTGGTTAGCACATGACGAGACCTTTGCAGAGACACAAAGAACATAGTTATACGTTGTCACACTCAATATAAGCAGCCAGCACGGTACAGCGCGGTACCGTGGCGGTACAGTGGAGTACCAAGGAGTACAATCAGGTTACGTTGCCACGCACTGGGTGCGTCACAGCCCCCCCAAGATTTTAGATAATCGACCTTAGAAGCATTATCAAAATCTGACAGGCAACCAACCGACCTGCTACCCTTAGCTGCCACTAATTGCAAAAGGTGCACAACAACTGAAGTGTGAATTATACATAAAACACAATATCGCATGCATCATGCTACAACAATAAAGACTTACAAAACTAAAAAAAAATTCTCGTTTATTTTATTGTTTTATAATCTTTTTGGACGGCGTTATGATAGCCTAATTTTACTCCTGCTCAACCCACACACCGTGCACGACTATCCTGGATCATCAACCCTTGATAGACAATCTGCTATCACGTTCTCACTCCCGGCAATATGCTGAATGTTGAGATTATACTCTTGGAGCATTAGGGACCACCTGGTCAACCGCATATTCCGATTGTGAAACTGATTTAGGAATTTCAAGGGATGATGGTCCGTATAAATCGTCACTACCGGGCCGTAGGCTGGAACATAAACTTCGAAATGTTTGAGCGACAAAACGATAGCAAGAAGCTCCTTCTCTATAGTCGAGTAATTCCTTTGTGCCGAATTAAACTTGCGAGAAAAGAAGCTCACTGGGTGTTCCAAGCCCTCGGAATCAGTCTGCAGTAACACTGCCCCGGCACCCACACCGCTGGCATCAGTCGCCAGCTGAAAACTCCTGGAGAAGTCTGGGGCTCTCAAAATCGGATGTGTACACAGCAGGTACTTGACTAGGTCGAAAGCCCTCTGACACTCCGCAGCCCAACAGAACTTCACTGACTTCGACAGTAGATCAGTTAACGGTGCTAAGACAGTAGAGTATCCCCGGATGAAGCGCCTATAATAGCCTATCATACCTAGGAACCGCATGACCTGGCGCTTAGTGGTGGGCCTGGGAAACATATTGATAGCCTGTATCTTGCTCAGGGGGGGGCACACCCGGCCTAACCCGACCACGAAGCCAAAATACTGCACAGTAGCCTTTACAAACTCGCACTTCCTCAGGTTCACCACCAGCCCAGCATCGTGCAACTTCCCAAACAGGGTCTCTAAGTGCCTTAGGTGATTTTCAAAATCGTCATCATACACTATCACGTCATCAAGGTAGACCGTGCAGTTAGGGATTTCGTCACAAATATCGTTCATCAGGTTCTGAAACGTGGCAGGTGCGTTCTTAAGCCCATAAGGCATTACGTTACATTGGTAGGTCTTGCCATCTACCACAAAACCACAAACTTGCTTAGCTCGGTCCGACAGGGGTACTTGCCAGTAGCCTTTTACAAGATCAATTTTAGTAAGGTACTTTGCATTCCCTATCTTGTCCACGCTGTCGTCAACTCGAGGCAAAGGGTAAGGGTTGGTAGTGGTCAAGCCATTTAGCCTACGAAAATCTATGCAGAACCGCACCTTGCCGTCAGGTTTTGGCTGCAACGTGACGGGTGATGTCCACTTCACATAACCTTCAGTGATCATCCCTCTCTCAACCATGTACATTAACTCCTCCCGTAAAGCTGGCAACTTTACCGGGGGCACACGGTAGGGCACTGACTTGAAGGGCACATTATCACCGACGTCCACGTCGTGCGTTACCTGAGTAGTGAGACCTGGGTGTTCGGCGAAAACAGAGGGGTATGACCTGAACAGGCCTAGGACAGCAGCACCCTGGTGCTCAGGCAGGTGACTTACAGCTTGCCTAGCCTCTTGTTCAGTATTCCCCGCCCACTGTTCCGCGGAAATGACACAGTCCCAGCTATCCTCCTCAGCAGCATGACTGTCCCCACCTCCTTCTCCACCCTGGCCGCTGCAGGCCAGCACAGGGACAGTGAGAGGCTCTGAGGGGCGTCTCACATACTCTTTCATGAGGTTAACATGACATAACTGATGTTTTTTTCTACGGTCAGGTGTTGCAACGAGATAATCAAGGTCGGACAGTTTCTTAGCCACCACATACGGCCCAATAAACTTGGCAGAAAGGGGGTGTCCAGGCAAAGGTAAAAGCAACATTACCTCCTGACCCACCGAAAACTCCCGAAGCTTCACCTTGGCGTCATACTGGTGCTTCATGACCGCCTGTGCATTAACCAAGTTATTACCTGCCGCTGCCATGCAACCTATAAGTCTCTCCCGGCTCTCAAGGATATATTTAAGTACAGACCCCGGCTTCTCTTCGCCCTCCCAGATCTCTTTCACCATACTTAAAGGTCCTCTCACATTATGGCCAAAGACTAGTTGATTTGGACTGAACCCCAGGCTCTCTCCTGGGACTTCACGTGCAGCGAACAGAACATACGGCAGACCCAAATCCCAATCAGTGTCATGTTCTGCACAGTAACAGCGTAGCATACTCTTCAGGGTCGAGTGCCACCGCTCCAAGACTCCCTGACTCTCGGGATGGTAGGCTGACGACACTACAGAACATATACCGTGCAACTGAAGGGTTTGCTTGAACAATTTGGATGTAAAATTGCTCCCCTGGTCTGACTGCACCTCACGTGGAAATCCATAACGGGAACAGAACAATAATAAGTTTTTAACAACTGCCTTTGCCGAGCCGTTTCTCATGGGGTATGCGTCCGGGTATCTCGTAGCCACATCCATGATTGTCAACAGGAATTTATTGCCACTACTAGTAGGCGGGAAAGGGCCAACCAAATCTACTACAACTTTGCTGAACGGAGGCCCGGTGACAGGTATGGGAAACAAAGGTGCCTTCGGGATGGTCTGGTTAGGCTTCCCCGTTGTCTGGCAGGTCGCACACCCAGCCACCCATGCACAGACATCAGCCTTGACCCCAGGCCACCAGAAAAACCTGCCCAATGCCGCCAATGTTTTTGTTACCCCCAAATGACCCGCCACCGGCACATCATGCGCCAGACACAATAAGGACTCTCTATACTTATTTGGAACAACCACCTGGTCTACTACCCTCGCACCGCCCTCCCACTTCGATTTGGGGTCTAGAAATCTGCGGTACAATATCCTGTTGAGCCTAAAGAAATCTCCCGGCTTCGCATCCCCATCTTCCTCCAACTCTATGGCACCATTGCTATAACGAGCTAGGCTAGCGTCTTGCAGCTGCTGCTCACTAATGTCCCTGGGCGTCAATGCATCAAGATGGTTTTGTAATAAGACATTACCCCGGCTAGTAGGCTCTACTGCCTTAGTGGCTCTCGCTACAGCTCTTGCCTCACGCGAAGTCTTACCCAACTCTGCCTTGTTACACACCATATCTGGGCCAGAGTCAACTCCCGTGTTTATTATAGGTCCAAGTACCGAATCACCGAGAAGTGCAGCAGAATCAATGTCCCTTTTCCTGCCCTTAGCAACCTTCTCCTGATCCTTCCTCCACTGTCCCCGAGGTTGAGTGCTAGGCTGTGCAGGAGCCGCAGAGCGAGATCGGGTTACCACACAGGCCATCTCATCCTGTTGGCACCTCCCAACCCATTCCCGATTCTCACCATCCACGTCGGCCGCCCTCTCGGCAACGACTAAGGGTGGAGTCCCGGAAGTGGGCACCGCAAAGTCGTTGCCGAGAAGAAGGTCGACGCCCTCAACTGGCAAACACTCAACGATCCCTACATCCAGCTCCCTGCACACCTCTCCCACTCTCAACTCCAACCTCACAAGTGGGTATGACCTCGTAGCATTTATACCCTGCACCACAACAACTCTGGCCGCATTTATCGGTTTCCCTGTGAAGTTCCTCAACAAAGTTTGCGAAGCCCCCGTATCCCTCAGCAAGTCAACCCTCCGTAGTACACTCCCCCAGCTCACAAACCCGTGTCCCCGATGGCTACAGAAAGTGTCCCGGACAGGTGTCGAGCCTTCCGTACGCTTCTTTACCGCGTGTGCCTCAGCTGCTGACAACCTACCCCGGGCAGTTGCTGCAGCCTTCAGAGACACACCGATACTGTGAACCAA
This sequence comes from Lithodes maja, assembly GCA_037953745.1. NCBI lineage: Eukaryota > Metazoa > Arthropoda > Malacostraca > Decapoda > Lithodidae > Lithodes > Lithodes maja. The sequence continues at coordinate 8,849 of JBAKBP010030746.1, read as the reverse complement.
TGACACCGGCTTAGCGGGAGTGTTACTAGGGCACTCACGTGAATAATGGCCTAGCTTCTGACATTTGTAACATTTCACATCCCCAATGGGCTTCTTCCCTTGTGCGGGCGAAGAAGGGGCCTGACCTTTAGTAAACGGGAGAGGCTTGTGTTTGTAGGTGTTATTAGGTGCAATGCATTTAGTGTGGTTATGTGTGTCATAGGATTTGTTATTATCAAAAACTCTGGTGGGTGGGGTATAGCGCCCCTTCTGCCCTGACTCAGCCCTCTGAGCGGCACCGCAACCACGAATCAATGATAATCTGAGGTCTGCCATCTTGGCAGCCTCCTCTACTGTCTTGGGACATTTTTCCTTAATGTTCAGCGTTAGATCGGTTCCAGTACATTTGTAAAACTGTTCCAGATAGAAAAGTTGCTTAATTTCCTCAGCCGACTCTGCGTGCTCGGACCGAAACCAGTTATTACCTGCATCTGTTAAGTCCCGTGCGTGCTCCATAAAACTGACGTCGCTCTTCTTATTCACGCCACGGAACTTCAATCTATAAGTTTCGGGTTGCAGTTCGTAGGCCCGGAGCACAGCCTCCTTCACCAGTCCATACACTACACTCTCGTCCAGTGACAGTGCATCGTAGGCTTTCAACCCCTTACCCACTAGACGTGATGAAACTAATGCTGCCCATTTAACCTCCGGCCAGTCATACTCACGACACTTCTTTTCGAAACGAGCAAAAAACTCAGTCACTGCTGTCTCATCAAATGCGGGTACTAACTTAATTAAATGCGAAAGTGAGTCTGTAACCCGGTGCCCACCACCGAGATGACGCCCCGTGGTCTCTACTCTAGACTTCTCGACATCCATTTCAGCCTGGTACCTGGTTGCATCCTGATTGGCTTGGATTCTAGCAACCTCTATGCGTTCTATACTAGACTGTTGACTCTCTTGCAACTTAAGCTTAGCTAGTTCTAGCTGAAATAACATCTCAGGAGACAGGCCTGGGGGGGGAGAGCACAAAATGGGGGATCCACACCGAGACGTGTTTACGGGTAAGCCAGCTTGCCCTTGAGAACCCTCCTGCTGCATCGTGCTAAGACTCGCTGGCTGAGGGCCCAGCTCAGGGGTAGAGTGGAATGGAGGCTTGGAGGGAACCCCCCAAGACCCCACTCCACCCACCGCCCCATCGCCATCACCCAACAAACATGCCACCAAATTCTTCTTGGGCCAACTGTCAGGACAGTCCCGCCCCAAAACCGTGGCTAAACAGCGAAGACCGTAACAATCAATAGCCTGCAGGCGCTGTTCGGTCAAAGGTGTCTGCAAAAATGCCCGGGCATCCCTCTCTCCACTTATAACACTCCCCTCCCTAAATATCTGTTGTACTTGCTGGTCACTAGGCTGTACCGTGTTATCCTCCCCCGTAAATGATGAGTCATTAGACATAGTGCTGGTTATACAATTGCTGTTCATAAAAAAAAAAAAAGTGCTTATTACTAATTGCAGTCTCGACTCACAAAATGTTAAAGATGCTTGAATGACTCTACTCTAGACACCCCCAACGAAACAATCTGCAAGTCCACCAATACAATAATGACACAATAAAAATTCCTCCAATATGCAAGAAAATTCTAGCCAGCTCTACTAGGTAGCATAGAATAGTTCTCCAAAAAACATGTGATAGGATACTACTGAATCTTGTGCAAGGTCGCCATTTTGTTACGGCTGGATCGGCAATACATATTCGGGATTCTTGATCGTAGGACAGAAATGGCTTATGTGACAACGACACGCTCGATTCCAGTCCCAAATACTATATGCTCCAGACAACAAAAGCACCAACGCCCTACAGAGTTATCGTCTATGGTAACGAGGTACCTTAACTCGGCGAAAGTGTACAACAGGGGTAGGCTATGAGGCTAAACTCCCTCAGACATTTATAGGTTACGTTATTACTAAAGAAATGCAATACTCAAGAAACTACGTTAATATTAAGCCTCTAATAATGTAGAATAGAAGCAGGCTAAAGGTATGACAGTGAAATGCTAAATGACAAATGTACACGCCTACTTGAAAGCGCGTGCACTAGAATAACTGTCCCCTACTAACATGCACTAGCATGTAGCATACAAGATGTTCATGATCCAGTAGATACCTAATAATACACATGGAAGGAACATAAATAGTAGTCACTTATTGTAATAATGAATCTATACTTGGAATAACTAAAAGGTTGCAGGCAACAGTACTGCGCCGGTAGCCTACTACCGCATAGGCTACTTCGCTTCTCTCACTCTGTCTCCCCTCTGAGTCCGTATGCGCCCTACGCAACGGAACTCCGGACACAGCAGCAAAACGACAGTGCAGTTAATTGATACATGAAAGTATTAATAGTGTTGTCTTGTGTGTGAGTAATGTGTATTGTAAAGTGTTACATACATAAACTTAAAGAGAGCTGCAATGCATAGTAAAATAAAGATATAACCCACTCATCATCCCCATGTGTTCTAGCTAGCAGGCCAAGTCACAGGAACAACGAGTCCCAGCACCGAAAGCGAGAACCCAGGAAAAGACTGTAGAGAACACAAGGACAGATAAATTACGTTACTCTACTATACCGGCACTACGAGCGAGCTGTAGTCTCTGGTACTGCACTCGCTCCTGGCTCGGTAGGCAAATCAAGGCTAAGTCCTCGCCCCTCTACAGACAACTCCTGGGCATGGTCGGGCTCTTACACATGGCACTAGTCTAGTCACAAATTGGATGATGAGCTGGGCATATAACTCGTGAACATGTAGAACGTTCACCAACTATCCTCATCAAGAAGATCGCTGTTCACATTAACCCCTTAAATCTAATACATGTAAATATATGCTTGTCCTAAGAGTAATACGAGAGGTGAGTGCTGAAACTCCTTTAGGACCTCAAGGGAAGGTTATGCATTTAAATAGAGAGAAGAATGAAATGAGAGTAATGTCGTCAGAGAGAAAGAGTGCAACCGTGAGAAGTTGGGAGAGAGGGCAAGGGATGTTAGAATCTCAAAGGTTCTAGGCAACCTGGTCATAGAGCACACAGCGAGCCTCCAGGCAATGTGCAGTACGACAACATGGGCAGCCCAGGCAGCATAGGCAGGCGGCAATGGACTACCAACCCTGTCGCGCCTAGCTATAAGCGCAAGGCTGCCAACCAGTCCATACGTCTGGCAACCACCCCCCCGGCAGCGCGGCGCGCTGCTACCCTCTCGCTCTGAAGACTAACTCACTCTCTCTCTCTGAATTCCTATTGTCTTATCTATCAACTTCTCTATTGATACTACATATTAAATGGAAGGTCTCGACATGGCTTAAAACAAAACCCACCACTGGTTAGCACATGACGAGACCTTTGCAGAGACACAAAGAACATAGTTATACGTTGTCACACTCAATATAAGCAGCCAGCACGGTACAGCGCGGTACCGTGGCGGTACAGTGGAGTACCAAGGAGTACAATCAGGTTACGTTGCCACGCACTGGGTGCGTCACAATACATATATACACATATACATAAACAAACTCAAGCAAATACATACATAATTATATTCTAATACACACACGCACACACACTTATGCATATATTATTAAAGGTGGGCGCGTATATATGGTGTGACAGGCCGTTATTACACATTATTAATAATATTAACAATGGTTGGGATAGGACTATTTTTATATCTGTCAGTTCTTGCTCTTATTGGTTGGAGTGTGTTGAAATGACGAGCTGCACGTGTAGGTCTAGGGGCGTCTGGTGGAAGTAAGTTTCTGTGTCGTGGGTGAACAAGCAGCTTAGATGCAAACTGTTTGAGTGTGTTGTAGTGGTGGGTTGAGAGTGCAGGTATGCTAAGGGTGGTGAGAGCTTCCTCGTACCCTGGATATGTGCCACCCAGGATGATCCTGCATGCCCTCCTCTGAACTCTCTCCAGTTGACGTTGTTGTGTTAGGGTTAGAGAGGAGGACCAGGCGGGAGAGGCGTAGGTGAGCTTAGGGAGTATGAAGGTGTTATATATACTCTTCAGCTCATTCTCCGGCGCCCCCAGGGATCTCAACCGCCTTAGCATAAACAACTTGTAAGTGGCGGTGCTGACTGTGGTAGTTACATGTTTCTTCCAGTTCAGTTTGTTGTCCACAGTGATTCCGAGGAGTTTGGTGGACTCAACAAGCTGAAGGGGATGAGGACCAATTGTGACAGTGGGTGGAGGAAGGTCGGTAACGGAAGTGTTGATGTGCATGACCACTGTCTTGTCATGATTGATAGTCACATAATTGTCTGTGGTCCAGGCTTGAAGACGGTCGAGGATGTCTTGTAGGGGGTCATAGTTAGGGGAGGTGTTATCGACAGTAATGCCGACTGTCGAGTCGTCCACGTACTTCCAGTGGAATGGGGTGTCCTTTAGGGCATCATTAATCAAGATGAGGAACAATAGAGGCCCCATCTTTGTGCCCTGTGGGACTCTACATGTGATGTCTAGGAAGGTGGAGATGAAGCCTTGGTATCGCACTGCTTGTCGTCTGTCACTAAGGAAGTCGGTCAACCACGCAACCAGGGTAGGATGTAGCCCCAACTTTATGGCTTTGTTGATGATGATGGTGTGGTCAACAAGGTCAAATGCTTTCCTGAAGTCAATAAAGGCAAGGGCGAGGGAAGTCTTTCTCTTCTCAAGATTTGTGTAAATATAATCGAGGAAGCTAATAAGACAGTGAGTGGTGGAGGAGGTCTTTACGTTGCCAAACTGTTGGGGATCTATCAAGTGACGGATTTGTGAGTAAGCCCAGGTGAATACAAAGTCCTCGCAGATTAGACTAGGGATGGGCGTAATGGCAATTGGTCTGAGTTCATTAAGAGAATGTGGGGAGGGGGTTTTTGGGGATTGGAGTGACGTATGAAGTTTTCCAGTCTGCAGGGCATTTACTTTGCCTTAAGGAGGCATTAATTATCGAGCAAAGGGGGGTGGCAAATTCCACCGAAAATTCTTTGTATATTTTCATGGGTAGGTCTACTGGGGTTGTTGATCTTTTTTATTTGAAACTGGAAAGCTTTTTGGCCACTTCAAATTCTTGAACAGTTACTGGGGGGGAAGGGGGTGGGAGGAAGGCAGGGAGGTTGGTGCGGTCTAGTTTGGGGAGGGTTTGGCAGATGGTAGAGAAGTGATTATTTATCAGTTCAATATGGGAAACACATGTGTGTGTGTGTGTGTGTGTGTGTGTGTGTGTGTGTGTTATGGTGGAAGAAAGGTTATTGTTGTGGGTATAATATGTTGTGAGATAATATTATTTCAGGGGCTGTGTGTGTGTGTATGTGTGTAGTCCCTCAGCGTCCCTAGTAATTTTGATGGTACTACGAACTATAGGTACTTATGCGGAACGCTAAGTCTATGGAATATTGGCTTTGGTTATTGCTGTTGTTATTATTGCTCTTGTTGTTGTTGGTGTGTATCATCAGAGGTGAGCTGTGGATAAGACTTAAGTTGGTAGGACTTAAATAATCTGATAGAGTTGACTAAATTAACTACTGAAGAGGCAGTTATCACATACTTATAGTTTTGGGATGACTGTTATAGTTTGTCTGTACTTTGTCGGGGAGTGTAAATTAAGTTGATTACTGCGATAAACGATAAACTATTTTAATGATGAATGGAAATTATAATGGGAACGATTCTCGCAGATGAGAGAAAACGAGAGACAGAGAGAGAGGTACATAGAGTTTCACAGATACTCAGAACACACAGACCTTGCAGTTCTTACTAGGTGGTCCGGCTTTAATACTATTAGACAGGGATAGTTTATAGAAAAAGAATAGGACAGCAAAGTAGAAGGCTCTCCCTACCGTCCGCTCCCTCCGACTAAAAAGCCGTATACCGGAAAATAGGATGAAGTGTAAACTGTTAGGACAATGACTGTGTATAATTGTATAGAAAGAAATATGTGTGAAAGACAATATGTACACTGACCTATTCATTCATTCATATGTATCCAATCTCCATCAGATGATCAACAGATAGAGAGAGAGAGTACAAAGATATATATTTAATTATATAAATATATCATTTAGGTATCCGATATGTAGTACTTTACATTTATCCGCATTGAAACTCATTTTGCCAAATTTGGGCCCAACATGACAATTTATCTAGATTGTGTTGCATATCGTCAACTTGTTCTTTTGAGAGTACGCTATTTGCAATTTTTGTATCGTCAGCAAATTTTGAGATTGTACAGGTGAGACCCTCATCTATGTCGTTGATGTAAATTAGAAAGAGAATTGGTCCTAGTACCGATCCCTGGGGTACCCCGCTACTTACATTGGTCCATTTAGATGCCTTACCGTTTATGACTACTCTTTGCTTTCTGTCGCTGAGCCAATTTTCTATCCATTTCAACACACCGTCTTGTATTCCATGCTCTTTTAGTTTTAGCAGTAAATGTTTGTGGGGAACTTTGTCAAAGGCCTTTTGAAAATCAAGGTATATAAATAATATCTACAGCTTTACTCTCATCGTAGAGGTTGAGGATATCGTGGAAGAAGTCTAAGAGGTTTGTTGAACAGGAAAGTTTTTTACGAAAGCCGTGTTGAGTATCTTTAAGTAAGTTATTTGCCTCTAAGTGATTTACGAGTCTGTCTCTTATGAGTGTTTCTAGCATTTTACATACAATTGAGGTTAAGCTAATTGGACGATAGTTACAGGGTAGGGATTTGCTGCCTTTTTTTAATATCGGTGTTACGTTGGCTAGCTTCCACTGATCAGGCATAGTCCCAGACTGCAAGGATTCATTGAATAGCAATGTCAGTGGTTTGGAGAGCTCATCCTTAGCTTCCTTTAGAACTCTAGGCGAGATTGTATCAGGTCCTGGCGTTTTATTTACCTTGAGTCTATCTAAACAATTCAATACTTCTCTCTCTGTAACGGTGATATTGCTTTGAACATCTGAATTATCACTCTGAACCGGCGATGGTGTAGGGATATCACTGAGGTCTTCGGTTGTAAAAACTGATGCAAAGAAGGTATTGAGGGCATTACTCATTTGTACTTCGTCTTTGGTGTATTCTCCATTTTCATCGACTAACGGTCCAACAGTTGAAGTAACTACTTTTTTCTTTCTGATATAACTATAGAATTATTTCGGGTTTGTTTTACTTTGATTCGCAACATGTAACTCTAGGGTCTTTTTACTTTGCTTAATTAACTTTTTGGCTTTGCGTCGTAGCTCTACAAATTTCACCATTCTTCGTCATTTTGTGAGGATTTTAATCTATCATTAGCAAATTTTTTAGCAAGCAGACAGTCTGAAATATCTTTATTCCACCATTTGGGCTTATCATTATGGCCTGGACGCCGTATTGTCGGTGGTATGCAGTCTTGCACTGCCTTAAGGTAAGTGGTTGTGAAACACTCCCAAGATGTATTTATGTCGTTATTGTTAGTCAGAAAGCTCCAGTCAGTTTCTTTAAGCTTTGATTTAAGTTTATGAAAATTTGCTTTCTTGAAATTAGGGACTTTCTCAATGCTGCTATTTGATTTGTTACTAGTAAACTTTAAAGTGAAAGGTATCGTACGATGGTCGCTGTTACTGAATTCATCACCAACATTCAAATTCTCTATTAATTCTTCTTTTGTTGCGAGTAAAAGGTCAAGTACATTATTACCACGGGTCGGAGATTGTACAAATTGAAAAAGTGAACTCTCTTGCAAGTTAGCATAGAGGTCGTGTCCAGAGTGTGAAGTAAGAATGTCGCCCCATTTAGTCACGGGTAAGTTGAAATCGCCAAGAATTACGGTATCTTGTATGTTAGTTATTTCTGCAATTTGTTCATAAATTTCACTGTCAGTTTGCACTGATTGAGCTGGGGGTCTGTATAATATAGCTAATGTTATTTTAGTTCCTCGTTTATTATTTAATAGTATGTAAGATATGTCTATATTCGCAATTTGAGGTTTTGACATTAAGACGGGATTAAGACTTAACTTTATAAAAACAGAACTCTTCCTCCATTTCTATTGATCCGACTTTTCTCAAACATTGTATAACCAGGAAGCGTATATTCGGCTAAAAAATCTCTGTCTTCCGTATTTAACCAAGATTCTGTAATGCTGATTATATCATAATGTTCTGTAAACACGATTTCCTCTAGATCTGAACATTTATTGCGTATGCTACGAGCATTTACATAAAACGCCTTAAGAGTATTAGAGTTGGATGTTACTGATTGTGCATTGTCTGAATTTTCAGTTCGTATTTGACTTACACTGTCTGGATACCCCCGGTTGACCCCGTTTTTGAACGGAAATCCTTGACTGCATCGTTCAGCAGACGACCAAGACGTGCAGCTCCTACTTCATTGAGATGTACACCATCTCCTGAAAACAAAGATTTATTATAGTAAAAATTATCCCACGTGTCGACAAAGCCGATGTCCTCCTCCCTGCAGAGTTTGGTTAGTCGGCGATTTGTACTGGTAGCTATGTTGTATAATCGGTTTTCTACATCAATCTGGGGAACAATTCCTGAAATTAAGATTCTATTAGATTTTTCCTTGAAGGACCTGATCAGCCGCCGGTACTTGCAAAGTAGTTCCTCTGACCGCGTCCGTTGGACATCGTTAGATCCAACGTGGATGACGTACGTGGTGCGAGGGCGAGCCTGGAAACCTCTTCCACAGCCGCAACAATGTCGTCCACGCCGCCAGAATACAGAATCGCTTTCTGGTCCTGGGTCGCCCTGGTGCAGAACTCGGTTAATTGGCCATGGACCATGGAGTCGCCCACAAGCGAACTTCTTCCGTTTCCTCTTCCTCATCAATAGCAAGAATTTTGAAACGGTTTGGCT
>JBAKBP010030745.1:0-25312 GCA_037953745.1 Lithodes maja | reverse complement strand
CTGTGTATGGCCACCCTCATTAAGGGGAGTAAGGCGTCCGGCAATAGATTGATAGATTTGTCCTCCCTGTCTCTCCTTCTTCTTCTTCTTCTTCTCTCTCTCTCTCTCTCTCTCTCTCTCTCTCTCTCTCTCTCTCTCTCTCTCTCTCTCTCTCTCTCTCTCTCTCTCTCTCTCTCTCTCTCTCTCTCTCTCTCTCTCTCTCTCTCTCTCTCTCTCTCTCTCTCTCTCTCTCTCTCTCTCTCTCTCTCTCTCTCTCTCTCTCTCTCTCTCAGCCCATATATTTTCCTTCATCACCGTAATATCTTTAACGTTGTCTCCCTTCTCTCCCCCCGTTTTCCATTCCTGCATCCTCTACTTGTTTCTTCTCTCTCTCTATTCCTTTATTTATTTTCCTTCCTATCCCCCATTCCTGCATCTTCTACTTGTTTCTCTCTCTCTCTCTATTCCTTTATTTATGTTCATTCCTATCCTCCATTCAGCATCCTCTACTTGTCTCTCTCTCTCTAGTCCTTTATTTATTTTCCTTCCTATCCCCATTCCTCTATACTACCCTATTTCTTTGTCTCCTTTATTACCTTTCTCTTAACCTCCTTAACTTCCTCTCCCTCTCTTCCTATTTTCTTGCTTGTCTTTCTTCCCCCTACCTCCCTAACCCTTTCAAAATCCGTTACCGCATTTTTTTTTTCTGTTTGCTGGCTATTATTAGACGATAGTATTCAGATTCGGAAGGGTATATGGAAGCCAGAGGGTTGATTGAGATAGTCTTTACCCCTAAAGTCCCACAGATCCTTCCCAAACTGAATACAATCGTATAATGATATCCATCATACTGTCAAAGTGCGTCATAATCTTCAAAGAGTTAATTATGTGATTTCTTAAATGTTTTCCTTGTCTATACCTGTCTATTTCTCTCCTTGCCTGATTACCTATTTATCTCCTTGACTGATTACCTATTTCTCTCCTTGACTGATTACCTAGTTCTCTCCTTGCCTGATTACCTATTTCTCTCCTTGCCTGATTACCTATTTCTCTCCTTGCCTGATTACCTATTTCTCTCCTTGCCTGATTACCTATTTCTCTCCTTGCCTGATTACCTATTTCTCTCCTTGACTGATTACCTATTTCTCTCCTTGACTGATTACCTATTTCTCTCCTAGCCTGCCTATGCCTCCCTGTATGTCTTGCTTACTCCTCTCCTGCCTACTTACTTGCCTATATACGTACCTCCTTGCCTATATATCCTTGCCTATATACGTACCTCCTTGCCTATATACGTACCCTTGCCTATATACGTATCTCCTTGCCTATATACGTATCTCCTTGCCTATATACGTACCTCCTTGCCTATATATCCTTGCCTATATACGTACCTCCTTGCCTATATACGTATCTCCTTGCCTATATACGTATCTCCTTGCCTATATACGTACCTCCTTGCCTATATACGTACCTCCTTGCCTATATACGTACCTCCTTGCCTATATACGTATCTCCTTGCCTATATACGTATCTCCTTGCCTATATACGTACCTCCTTGCCTATATACGTACCTCCTTGCCTATATACGTATCTCCTTGCCTATATACCTGCCTCCACTCCTTCCTGCCTGCCTACCCCTTTGCCTCCTTGACTTTCAGTCTACCTGCCTTCCACCTCGCCTGTCTGCCTTGTGCCCTACCTGCCTTCCACCTTGCCTGTCTGCCTTGTGACCTACCTGCCCTTCCACCTTGCCTGTCTGCCTTGTGACCTACCTGCCTTCCACCTTGCCTGTCTGCCTTGTGACCTATCTGCCTTCCACCTTGCCCTGTCTGCCTTGTGACCTACCTGCCTTCCACCTTGCCTGTCTGCCTTGTAACCTACCTGCCTTCCACCTTGCCTGTCTGCCTTGTGACCTACCTGCCTTCTACCCTCCCAGCCTTTGTCTCCATGCCTCCCTACTTCCCTGTCTGCTTTCCTCTTTCTCTGCCTGCCTACCTCTTTGCCTCCTTGACTTCCAGCCTACCTCCCTGTCTGTCTGCCTTGCTCCCGACCTGCCTTACTCCCTCCTTGTCTGCCTCTATACTCCCCCCCCCCCTCCCTCCGTGCCCTCTCTCTCTCTCTCTCTCTCTCTCTCTCTCTCTCTTCCTCGAATCCTTTCTCATATCAAGGTTAGGGCTTACGCAACCATTCTATTTTATGTAATGCTTTATTCAGTGGGATTCTTTAGCTTTCCATCCCAGCTACCTTGTGAGAGAGAGAGAGAGAGAGAGAGAGAGAGAGAGAGAGCGAGAGCGAGTGCGCCTGTGAGTGAGTGAGAGTAACTGTGAGTGAGAGAGAGTGACAGTGAGAGTGAGAGTGAGCATAAGTAAAGGGCTGGGGAGAATAAAGCGTTGAAGAGAAGCATATGAGAAGGAAAGATGGGGAGAAAAGAGAAGGGGAGATAAGGCGTCCAATGGGGTGGAAATAGAGAGGGAGAAGCGAGAGAGAGAGAGCAGGTTGGGGAGAAGCAATGGGGTGGAAGAAGGGGAGAAAGAGAGAGAGAGCGAAATAGAGAGGATGGAAGGCTATGACGTGAAAGAAAGATTAGACGAATGAGAGAAATATAGTCGACATCGAGAAAATTAAAAATGTGTGTATATACTGTATAATTATACAGTATATATTGTATATATATATATATATATATATATATATATATATATATATATATATATATATATATATATATATATATATATAGGGAGTTGCATTATTACATTTCATAAATCTCAGAATTAATATATCTAGCAAAAATAAATGTACTTTAGTACATGATGTTTTAGTAATATGGCGTTCGTCCTAGTAGAGATAGTAGCCATGAGAATGAGGGAAAGTGGAAGGAAAGCTAGCAACACTGAAGGTTCTCTCCCCACTCTCCGTTGTCCGGTAATTTGCCGTATGTGAAAGCAGTTCAAAGTGAATAGGTTTGCGGGGCATGGAATCGCCTGGTGGGATTTACAGACTTGTTAGAAATGACAAGGGGGAGAGTGAGAGAAGGATGGGAGTGAAAATATGGAGTGGGGGTGAGTGGGAGGAGCCAAGGAAGAGAGGGAGAGAGAGGGATTCATTGTTCACGCCTGGTTGACATAATATGAGTGATAAACTGCGCTTGCTTAAATACCTAGCGTTAGAATCCCACAAAATTCATACTATTCAGTTATGAGACTCTTGATTTTAGGTTACAAAGTGTATTCTATATTCACAATCAAGGTCCAGATGAGATATTTTCCGTCAATAAAATCCGATTTAATTAGTTGGGAAAGGTTCGGTGCAATGGTTCGGACCGCATGATACACTACGGGTCCTAACTCGTGTTTTAATGTATGGTCATTCACGCTCTTTTAAAATATTAGTTACGGCTTTATTGATACACAGATTGGGGTTATTAGCACCGTTTGGTGAATGAGAACATGATGAGGGAATTACGAGTTTGTGGTGTGTGATGTTTAAGGCCGTTACGTGTTTAATTATAAACATCGAGGGTGGGGTAATAATCTTGGCGTATTATTGACCATCTGTTTCTCACCTCGCTCTCCCTCTCTCCTTTCCATTCTCGCCGAGGGGGTGGAAGGACGTGTTGTGTTATTTTGTGTTGTGTTAGCGCTTTCTACAGCTGGTGAAATTCAGGCGCGCGGACGGAAGAAGAGGTGAGGGGCGCATTGGAACCCAACACATGGTGAGGTTGGTTGCTTTAATTTAAGGGGTGATGGTGTTTTTTCTGACCCCCTTCTCCCTCATGAGAGAGAGAGAGAGAGAGAGAGCGAATAAGTTAATTTAGAGTAGCCTGAGTAAGCAATCCGGGAAGAAGGAGAACTCGGGCGAGGGAGAGTAAAATCAGGGAGTCAACTGAATCAGCACAGTTAAAGAGAGAGAGAGAGAGAGAGAGAGAGAGAGAGAGAGAGAGAGAGAGAGAGAGAGAGAGAGAGAGAGAGAGTTAAATGTATGACAGAGTCTGTAATTAGGAAGAGTCAGCCTTCGGTCGGTACATTTTTCTGCCGAAAAAATGTATTCATTTATCTCGCAGGGGGGGAGGGGGGGGGGGTCTTGGGGGTATATTTTAAGCTTGATGTAGGTCATGGGAGGATTTAAAAGAAATAATTAATACATTAATTAATAAACACATAATTATGAATCACCGCTTCAGTGAGAGTGAGTTGGTTAATTATACAGTTTGTAAGTGTGGGTGACCTACAGATAGATAGTGTGGGTGACCTACCGATAGATAGGACTATTAGGTAATACAACATATATAAAAGTGTGTGTGATATCAATCAAGTGGGTGCGAAACCAAGAAAGTGAAGTAGTATTGGGGAATTAAGTGTGATTAAGTAACCTTGATGTGAGGTAGTAAATTGATTTGTAAGCAAGTACTAATTTAAAATTACTTAAATAATATGATAATAAGTGGGACAACGACAAAGGGGTTGCGTGTGTATATGTGTGTGTGTGTGGGGGGGGGGGGGGGGTTCGCAAGTGAGTGTAATTGTCATTTGAGTGTATGATATAAAAAAAAAAAAAAATATATATATATATATATATATATACGGTATATAATATAATATTTTATATATATCGAGAGAGAGAGAGACAGACAGAGAGGAAGGAAGAGAGATATGATAGAGGAGGGAGGAATGAGGGAGAGAGGGAGGGTGATGGAGATGGTTGTGGAAGGAGGAAGTGAAGATATGAGAGAGAGAGAGAGAGAGAGAGAGAGTCATGGAAAGTCGATTTTTGGCAGGATATAGCAGTTCACTTTTTGCTGGTGGTTTGTCTTTCCTTCCTTCCTTCCTTTTTTTCCTTATCACTTCCTTTTCCCTCTTCTCTCCTTCCTTCCTTTACTTCCTCTTCTCTCTTTCCTTCTTTTCTTTCATTACTTCATATTTTTCGTTGTCTCTCCCTCCCTCCCTCCTCCTTGCTCATTTATCGCCTTATTGCTTCCTTTTTCATCCCTTCTTCCTTCGTGTTTTTTTGTCTTATTACTTACGTTTTTTCTACTCTACTTTCTTTCTGAGTTTCATTTTGCTTTCTTTCATTGTGTGTTTCCTTATTACTTACTATTTTTCTTGTCTAAATTTCCTTTTTCCTATTCATCCATTGATAATTTTCCTGGTGTTCTTCTCTCTATCATGCATTTTTCTCCTTCAGTGCTACTCTTTCTTTAGTATTACCCTTTTTTGTGTGTTTTTCTCTCCCCTTCCTTCCTTCCGTACTCCTTTGATCCTTATTAATTCCAATTTTCTGGTCTTACTTTCCTTCCTTCCTTCGTTCCTTCTAAGCTACTTCTACCTTTATTACTTCCTTTATATTATACTCTTATCTTTTCTCTGTTACTCTTTCTTTGTTATTGCCTTTTTTTCTTGTCTTTCTCTCCCTCCCTCCTTCCTTCCTTCCTTACTCCTTTATCCATATTAATTCCAATTTTCGGTCTTACTTTCTTCCTTCTTCCTTCTAAGCTACTTCCTTTATATTATACTCCTATCTTTTCTCTGTGATCCCCTTCTTCTCCTTCGTTGCTCTTTTTCCTTTTGCTAATTATCTTTTATGGCTTTCCTAATAGATGGGCGTATTTATTTGCTTATTGTTGTATATTTTGTATTATTGTTTAGTTCCTCCCTAGATCTCCATCAAGCTGTTCTTTTACCTGTCCATTTCTTAACTTGGTCATGTGTTCGACTTTAATGTTATGCTTTCATTTGTACTCTCTATGCTTGCCTTCCTTCACATCCTCCTCGGTGTATGTATCTGTCATTTTCTATTTGTTCTCTCTTTTTGTTTTGGAAAGTACTATTAGTTGTTTTTTCCACAACATTAATAGACAACAATAAACTGTTGTATAGTTATGTTGTATTAATGTTGTTGCAACTTTAATCATGCCTTTGAAGTGTTATATTTTCCGTGCTAGCTTAGTTTCGTAAGTGTGCACTTTATTAATCTTCGCCGTTATATTTACCTCTGTTTGTTTTGATTGTTTGTCTGTAAACAGAATAGTTATGAACCTATTTTCACGAAAGTTGTTGGGCAGATAGGATATGCGCCAAAGGAAGGTGTGATTAGATTTAGGAGGTGATCAGTAAAGCGCATGCCTCCGCCAGCCTAGTCGGCTCGAAAAAGTATGAACCGACGTTCATGAAACTTGGTGTGCAGATAGATATATGATATACGGACAAGGAAAAAGTGATTATTTTTTCAAAGACCTCCGTCTATGTATTGTGAAAAATCTGGTATCCTTCGGTAAATTGTGGGGGTGAGTGAGTGAAAAGAAAAAAAGTAAATTATAAGATGGATACATGTTTTTCATAATACGTGTTGCTAACCCCAAACGCGCGAGCAACTGTGGCCTGCAACCATCCTACACATCTCCTTTTATTCAATTTTGGAGGTGATCGGTAAAGCGCATACCTCTGCCAGCCGTAGGCGAAGGTATGCGCTCTCCTGGGTGCCCCTTTAGTTAAATGTAGGTTTCTTACACATAGTACCGGTACGAGGTATATGTTTATAATTATCTAGCGCTTATACATTACATACAGATACACGTTCTCATTTTCATTATTTACAAAGTTATTCTCACTTACTCTCTCTCTCACACACACACACACACACACACACACACACACACACACACACACACTCTCTCTCTCTCTCTCTCGACCTTCAATACGCTTTTACTCTGTTATTGCACTCATTTCGAACCACATATTTCCCATTCTTAGCCTTCCCTTTAACCTCCTTTCTCCCCCCCCCCCTCCTACTTGGCTTTTTCTTCTTTGCTCTCTATTCTCCTTCAATTTAAGTTTTCTTTTCTCATCCTTTCCTCCAATTTTATATACTTACTCTAAACTTTCCTACTTCATCTTCTCTTTCCATGTTTATCTCCCTTGTTTATCAGATTTTCCTACTTCCCTCCTCCTCTGTCGTTTTGCTCCCCTCTCTTTCTCACTTCTTAATTTACATTTTCTTCTATGTCTATGTTCATATCTTCCTTCCTCATTGTCTTTTCTTATTCGATTCCTTCTCTTTTCTCCCCCATTCCCCCCATCTCTCTCTCTCTCTCTCTCTCTCTCTCTCTCTCTCTCTCTCTCTCTCTCTCTCTCTCTCTCTCTCTCTCTCTCTCTCTCTCTCTCTCTCTCTCTCTCTCCTTTTGTTTACTATACCTTATTGTCTATTTCTTCCATCCTATATTATTTTCCTTTCCACCATCACTCCCCATTCCTTTATATCCTGTTTTCACCTTCCCTGCCTTCTTCTTCTTCTTCTGTTTGTGTTTGTCCTGTATATTTTCTTCTATCTCTTCTCTTAGACATTCTTCTTTACTTCCTTCTCACTTTCTCTCTTCTTCTTTTCCCTTCTTCTCTCTTTCCTCCATTTATTTGCCCTTCCTCCTCCTCCTCTCACTCTATGGCTTCTCATCCCTCCCTCCTCCCTCTCACTCTACCAGTATGTCTTCTCTTCCTCCTCCTAACTGTCTTTCTTCCTCCTCCTCCTCTCACTCTACAGTATGCTCTTCCTTCTTCCTCCTCCCACTCTGTCTTCTTCCTCCTCCTCTCACTCTATGTCTCTTCTTCCTCCCTCCTCTCACTCTACAGTATGTCTTCTTCTTCCTCCTCTCTCACTCTATGTCCTTCTCCACCTCCTCACTCTACAGTATTCTTCTTCCTCCTCTCACTCTGTCTTCTTCTCCTCCCTCCCCCTCACTCTACAGTAAGTCTTCTTCTTCCTCCTCTCACTCTATGTCTTTCTTCTTCCTTCCCCCTCTCACTCTATATCTTCTTCCTCCTCCTCTCACTCTGTCTTCTTCTTCCTCCTCCTCTCACTCAATGTTTTCTTTCTTTCCTTCTGTTCCTCTCACTCTGTCTTCTTCTTCCTCCTCCTCTCACTCTAAATTTTCTTCCTCCCTCCCCTCACTCTATGTCTTCTTCTTCCTCCTCCTCTCACTCTATATTTTCTTCCTCCTCCTCTCACTCTATGTCTTCTTCTCCTCCTCTCACTCTATATTTTCTTCCTCCTCCTCTCACTCTGTCTTCTTCCTCCTCCTCTCACTCTAAGTCTTCTTCTTTCCTCCTCCTCTCACTCTATGTCTTCTTCTTCCTCCTCCTCTCACTCTATATTCTTCCTCCTCCTCTCACTCTGTCTTCTTCTTCCTCTTCCTCTCACTCTATATTTTCTTCCTCCTCCTCTCACTCTGTCTTCTTCTTCCTCCTCCTCTCACTCTATATTTTCTTCCTCCTCCTCTCACTCTATGTCTTCTTCTTCCTCCTCCTCTCGCTCTATATTTTCTTCCTCCTCCTCTCACTCTATGTCTTCTTCTTCCTCCTCCTCTCACTCTATATTTTCTTCCTCCCTCTCACTCTGTCTTCTTCTTCCTTCTCCTTCTCACTCTATATTTTCTTCCTCCTCCTCTCACTCTAAGTCTTCTTCTTCCTCCTCCTCTCACTCTATGTCTTCTTCTTCCTCCTCCTCTCACTCTGTCTTCTTCTTCCTCCTCCTCTCACTCTAAGTCTTCTTCTTCCTCCTCCTCTCACTCTGTCTTCTTCTTCCTCCTCCTCTCACTCTATGTCTTCTTCTTCCTCCTCCTCTCACTCTTCTTCATCCTCCTCCTCTCACTCTATGTCTTCTTCTTCCTCCTCCTCTCACTCTATGTCTTCTTCTTCCTCCTCCTCTCACTCATGTTTTCTTTTTTCCTTCTGTTCCTCCTCACACTGTCTTCTTATTCTTCCTCCTCCTCTTCCTCTCACTCCTTATCTTCTTCTTCCTCCTCCTCCTTTCTTCTTCTCCTTCTTCCTTCCGTTGTACCCTGATGGTGGGCTTGACTCCTTGCCAACCTTCCTTCTCTCTCTCTCCTTCCTCCTCCTTCTTGCCTCCCTCCCTCTCCTCTGGCTCCCCCCCCCCCCTTTCTACTTTTTGCTTTCCCTGCTCTCTGTTTACCCCCCCCCCCTTCTCTCTCTCTCTCTCTCTCTCTCTCTCTCTCTCTCTCTCTCTCTCTCTCTCTCTCTCTCTCTCTCTCTCTCTCTCTCTCTCTCACAATAAAAAAAAAAAAAAAAACAATGTAACCTACAGTAAATTACTGGGACATAATCAGCATAAACAACAATAACTATATATACAGTATACATGACGTAGAGTGATATAAATACATACACGTAGCTAAGACAAAAAACGGTTGTACTCCACCAAAGAATAACTACGATAAATACTAATAACAACGAAACAAAAACCGGGATAACTGCAGAAATAAAGCAACAATAATTCCCATACACTCCATGTTATTATGTATCGAAGGAAAAGTAGTATGTCTGAATTAAAAAGTGTATTCTATGTATATTTAAGGGAACCCACCTCGCTTTTTTGTTTCTCTTTCTCTCCATCTCTCTTTGGCTTGTATCCATTCGGCCTCATTCAACTTACTGTTTTAAGACGTTTATCCCCATCCAGGTGTCAATATCTTCCTGGCGAGCGGTAGCGAGCCAGCGTATATATATTTTTGTTTTGACAGCTAGCTAAATTTGTACATTTTTCGATAGAAAAATTTCTCCGGCGAAGCCGGATTTCTCCATACAATGCTGGCTCGCTATCGCTCGCCAGGAAGAAATCGACACCTGGATGGGGATAAACGTATTAAAACAGTTGGCTGAATGGGGCCGAATGGATACAAGCCAGGGAAAGAGAGAAAAGGGGAAAAAAAAGCCAGTGACCCCCCTTAACCCTCTGAAGATTATTACGCCTATTGGCAGTTTATTCTGGCTATCATTCGACGATTTGAGAAAGTTTAGGAAGTATGTAAGGGAATTATATAGGTAAAGATATAATTAACCCTCTGACTTCCATATACCCTTCCTAATGTGAATGAAATCGTCTAATAATAGCCAGAAAACAGAAAAGAAATGCGGATCTTGCAAGGGTTAAATAATATAAATAATGTAAACAAATAACGGTTTTATAGCTAATTATTCTTATAAGTCAATCTCACTATAGATGTTTCCTTTCGTACATAATATAAGTACACCCCTGTTCTTAACATTAATCATCAATTACAAACCCCAATGTACTTGAATAAACTAATGAAAGCATATGGGCCTCCCAGGATTCGAACTCGGGACACCACACCCAGAACATAAGCACCTAAACCATTACACCACCAACACAGCGTGGATACACACTAATGTGGGCAACTGTACGCGATATACGGCTCTGTGTTGTTGTGTACTGTATAGGACGGGATACAATGGAACGGCCTTTTGTTCTCCCTTTCAATACGATTATGTCTTTCTTTCATTAATTTTTCCTATCATTAGTCGATTCAGTAGAGAGCTTAAAGAGTCTGTGTGGGAGGCTGTGTTTTATGCTATATTAAAAGTGTATGGTATTTGTGTATTGTATTTTTGTATTGTATTTGTATTGTTTTTGTATGGTACTTGCATGGTATTAGTATGGTATTTGTATGGTATTTGCATGGTATTTGTATGGTATTTGCATGGTATTTGTATGGTATTTGTATGGTATTTGCATGGTATTTGTATGGTATTTGTATGGTATGTGTATGGTATTTGCATGGTATTTGCATGGTATTTGTATGGTATGTGTATTGTATGTGTATGGTATTTGTATGGTATTTGTATGGTATGTGTATTGTATGTGTATGGTATTTGTATGGTATTTGCATGGTATTTGTATGGTATTTGTATGGTATGTGTATTGTATGTGTATGGTATTTGTATGGTATATGTATGGTATTTGTATGGTATTAGTATGGTATTTGCATGGTATTTGTATGGTATTTGTATGGTATGTGTATTGTATGTGTATGGTATTTGTATGGTATTTGTATGGTATTTGTATGGTATTTGTATGGTATTTGCATGGTATTTGTATGGTATTTGTATGGTATTTGTATGGTATGTGTATGGTATTTGTATGGTATATGTATGGTATTTGTATGGTATTTGTATGGTATTTGTATGGTATGTGTATGGTATTTGTATGGTATATGTATGGTATTTGTATGGTATTTGTATGGTATTAGTATGGTATTTGCATGGTATTTGCATGGTATTTGTATGGTATTTGTATGGTATTAGTATGGTATTTGTATGGTATTTGCATGGTATTAGTATGGTATTTGTATGGTATTTGAAAGTTTCATAGGGAATTATACATGTCAATCAATCATATTTAGTTTACGTTCATACATAAAATCATGGAAGGGATACACATTTAGGTGGATAACTGTACTTGCTAATCTGCATACACTGATCTTATGGTAGCCAAACTAAAATTTAATATGACTTCATCGTTTCTGAAAAGGTTAATATGAATGTACTATAATAACTACTCTATATATTTAAGTTTTAGCATAAATGCTTAATTAATTTGGATGGAAAGTAACAATTTTTCTTTTCTTCGAACTAGTTAATTGTAAGCAGAAAAATATATGCTTGGGAAGTAATTAATTCAAAAGAAAAAATGTGTTAGTAATTTAGGACACAACGGACTATATTTTTTTTTTTTTTTTTTTTTTTTTTCTATGTGATTGAGGGAGGCAAAAGGCATAACTGCCTATAGCGAGTGCCTCCCCCATAGTTGAAAGAGTGACAGGGCCAAAATCAAGGGACGTTTGAGCCAAAATGCCTGGACACACGGAGTTAGAAGCAATTTAAGTCATAGGAAGAGGGAAAGACTGATTCTGGGAGAGAGTTCCAGAGCTCAGATGTTGAGTAGAAGAAAGTTTGAGAGTAACGTTTCACTCTTGGGTTGGAGAGTTGCACAGAGTAGGGGTGGGATTGAGTTGCAAGACGGGTACCACGTGCCCTACGTAAAGGAGGTGGTATGCACTGGGATAGCTCTGAGGAACACTGATTATTATAGTAGCGATAGAATAGCGAGAGAGATGCAACATTGCGGCGGAGAGAGAGAGATTGCAGAGAGTTGGTGAGTGGACGGGAGTTAATGATACGAAAGGCCTTCCTTTCAACTTTGTCTAGGAGAGCGGTGTGAGAGGAACCTCCCCACACATGTGAACAATACTCAATACAAGGGCGCACTATGCCCCTGTACAGAGCAAGAAGCTGTGCAGGGGAAAAGAACCCCCTAAGGCGATTGAGCACACCCAGCTTCTGGGAGGCTGCCTTAGCAAGACTGGTAATATGGTCCTTCCAAATGAGAGCAGAAGAAAAAGAGACACCAAGAATATTGAGAGAAGATGAAGGGTTGATTTTTGTATTGTTGAAGAATAAGGGATAGTCCGCTGGGAGATCCTGACGGGTAGATAGATGGAGAAATTGGGTTTTGGAAGCATTAAAGTTAACAAGGTTTTCTCTGCCCCAATTGGAAATAGTATTTAGATCAGAATTTAAGAGTTCTATGGCTTCATTACGTTTGTCGTTGAGGGATTGCTGGCTGGGGCGTTCTGAAAAACTAATGGAGTAGTGTAAGGTTGAGTCGTCTGCGTATGAATGGATGGGAATTAAGGTACAGTTAAGGAGATCATTTATAAAAATTAGAAAGAGAATAGGAGATAGGACAGAGCCCTGAGGAACACCGGAGTTTATAGGGTGAGGAAGTGAACAATGGCCGTCCACAACCGCAGCTATGGAACGGCCGGAAAGGAAATTAGAGACAAAGGCACAGATGGAGGGATAGAAACCGAAGGAGGGTAGTTTAGAAATTAAAGATTTATGCCAGACTCTATCGAAGGCTTTCGATATGTCTAGTGCAATAGAAAAAGTCTCACCGAAGTCCCGAAAGGAGGATGACCAAGAGTTAGTAAGATATGAAAGAAGATCACCAGTAGAGCGACCCTTAAGGAAGCCATACTGGCGATCTGAGAGCAGATTATGAGAAGAGA
This sequence comes from Lithodes maja, assembly GCA_037953745.1. Classification (NCBI taxonomy): domain Eukaryota; kingdom Metazoa; phylum Arthropoda; class Malacostraca; order Decapoda; family Lithodidae; genus Lithodes; species Lithodes maja. Next base: position 12,456 of record JBAKBP010030745.1, on the reverse strand, counting down.
AATGCTTAAGAAATTTGGAAGCAAGAATAGTTTCAAAAACTTTAGAAAGACAAGAGATAAGAGCAATTGGACGATAGTTGGAGGGTTGAGAGCGGTCACCCTTCTTTGGGACAGGTTGAATGTGAGCAAACTTCCAGCATGAAGGGAAGACGTTAGAGGATAGACAGAGACGAAAGAGTTTGCCTAGGCAGGGAGTCAGCACGGAAGCACAGTTTTTGAGAACAACAGGAGGAACACCGTCCGGACCGTACGCCTTATTAGTGTTAAGCCCAGAGAGGGTAGAAAGTACATCTTTAGAAGAGATTAGGATATTAGGCATAAGTAAGAGAGAGGAGGGCGGAGAGGGAGGAATAGCACCGGAATCATCCAAGGTGGAGTTTCTAGCAAAAGTTTGAGCGAAGAGTTTAGCTTTGTCAGAGGAAGAAGTGATGGTTGTGCCATCAGAGTGGGAAAGGGGAGGGAAAGACGAGGAAGAGAAATTGTTGGAGAGGTTTTTGGCTAGATGCCAGAAAGCTTGGGAAGAGCTAGAGTTGGATAGTTCAGTGCATTTATTATTGATGAAAGAGTGTTTGGCAAGTCGAAGAACAGATTTGGCTTGATTCCGGGCAGAAACATATGAAGAATGAGAGTCTTGAGTTTTAAGGCGTCGGTACCGTTTGAATGCTTCCTCCTTATTGCGGACAGCAGTAGAACAGGCGTGAGTAAACCAAGATTTTTTAGCATTAGTCTGAGAGAAAGAGAATGGAATGTATGCTTCCATGCCCGATAGGATTACCTCGGTAATGCGTTCAGCACTCTCCGAGGGTCCCCGGCCATGGAAGCAGAAATCAGTCCATGGGAAATCAAAGAAGTACTGCCGAAGAGCCTCCCAGTCGGCAGCGCCAAAGTGCCACAAGCGCCGCCGGCTAGGAGGATCGGGTGGCTGTACTGGAGAGATAGGACAGGTGACAGAGATAAGTTTATGGTCGGAGGAGCCCAAAGGAGAGAAAAGATCGACAGTATAAGAAGAAGGGTTAGAAGTTAGAAACAGGTCAAGAATGTTGGGCCGATCTCCGATGCGATCCGGGATACGGGTGGGTTGCTGAACTAACTGCTCTAGGTCATTTAGGATAGAAAAGACGTAGGCTTGTTCACCAGGTGGATCAGTAGTGAGAGAGGAGAGCCATTGGCGGTGGTGAACGTTGAAATCTCCTAAGATGGAGATTTCTGAGAAAGGAGAAATGGATAGAATGTGTTCCACTGTAGAGTTTAGATAGTCAAAGAATTTAGGAAAGTTGGTAGAGTTAGGGGAAAGATAGACAGCACAGAAATATTTAGTAAGAGAATGACAGGAAAGTTTGAGCCATAAAGTTGAGAATTCAGAGGAGTCGAAATCGGGAACACGAGAGCAAGTGAGTTTGTTGTGCACATATGCACAACATCCGCCATTGGCTTTGAAACTAGGATAGAGAAAGTAGGAGGATACAGAGAAGGGGTTGCTGGATGTTGCTACAGACACCTGGGTTTCGGTGAGGAAGAGAAGATCAGGTTTGTAGGAGGAGAGATGGTGCTCAACAGAGTGAAAGTTAGAGGAAAGTCCGCGAATGTTGCAGAAATTAATAGAAAGAGTAACAGGCCGAGGTCCAGGTAATTGTGTGGGGTCGTCAGGGGATGGTCGGTCGGGTGAGGGGGCATTTATGGTCCCCCCCCCTGGGGACTCCGAGGCCGGGCCAAAATTCATCATTTTTGTGTTTTATTTTAGTATATATATAGTATATATTTAGTTTTATATATAGTATATACACAATGCACAAAATTATGTTGGTGGTGTAATGGTTTAGATGCGTATGTTCTGGGTGTGGTGTCCCGAGCTCGAATCCCGATAGGACCATATGCTTTCATTAGTTTATTTAAGTGCATTGGGGTTGTAATTGATGATTAATGTTAAACACGGGGTGTTACTTAATATTTATAGTGATTTACCTTTCTAGCCAATATACGAAATATACCAATACTGTATACCTTATAGAGGATATAATTATTAAGGACACTATATTCACCATTTGCATACCCATAATTTTTGACCGTACATATTTCTATTAACCTCTTGAAAATTATGACGCATTTTGACAGCTTATTCTGGCTATCATTAGACGATTTTATACAGTTTAGGAAGGATCTGTGGGAATCATAAGGGTAAAGACCACCTCATTTAACCCTCTGACTTACATATACCCTCCTAATATGAATATGAACATATATATACCAAAGGTAAGAAAATAATCAAATTATTTATCAACAAACGATGAAGAATTGTTAAGATATTAGCAGCATACCCCTATTTGATCCGAGGTGGGTCTATTTTGACTTCACCTGTTTCGCTCCGTTTTTTTGGAGATTTTAAGACTTTTCATCCCATTAGTTTGGCAATAATAAGACGATTCACCCCACTTAGGTGATAATTTTTCAGGACGAGTGATAGCAAGCCTGCAACTTAGAAGAACTATAGGCCTTCGGCCGGGACATTTTTCTATAGAAAAATTTACAAATTTAGCTTGAAGGGGGTCTGAGTGGGCTTATTGTAGTTTGAATTAAGTCTGGGAAGGCATTTTTGTTAGTTTAGGGGACAATCTAAACACATCGCTCGAAAATAGCATAAGCAAGCAAAATCCTCAATAATAATACTAATAAACAAAATATATCCTAATAAAAACCCCAAGACGGTGAACCAGATAGTGTTAATGGCTGAGACAATGATCTATAATATATACAAAGATTTCCAGTGGCCAGTAACATAACATAGACATTATACACGGGCTAAGATTATTATATATGGAAACCATTGTATGTAAAATCTTCATATATACGATCAAAGCCTATGAGTGTAAAGGATGAGCTGTATAAAACTGTGAGGAATACTATGGATTTTGGTATTTCTTCTTCTTCGTCTTTTTTTTTTTTTTTTTCTTTCTAATTTTCTTTTCCTTTTTTCGTTTTCTTTTCCTTTTCCTTCTTCTTTTTCTCCTCCTCCTCCTCCTTCTTCTTGTTCTTCTTCTTATACCTCCCCTCTCTCCCGCCCCTCTCTCTCTTACACGCACACATAAAATACTCAACTCTTAAATATTATCGAAGGGATATGATTTACACACAGACGCCCACACGTACTATAACTCTCCCTTTCTCACACACACACACACACACACACACACACACACACACACACACACACACACACACACACACACACACACACACACACACACACACACACACACACACACACACACACACACACACACACACACACACACACACACACACACACACACACACACACACACACACACACACACACACACACACACCGTAGAGAATACAAAATATAAAGAGCAACCCATACAGACACAGAGAGAGAGGCCCCCATGGGACGGACAGTCTGTATCAGTGTACTAGACAGGTTCAGCACAGGCCAGGCTAGGGTTGGTGGCTGGAAATAAAGGTGTGTTGAACTGTGTGTTAATGACGTGACACTCATATGGTAGGGCGGGGAGAGAGACACACGGAGATAGATAGATAGATAGAGATAGATAGATAGATATATATATACATATATATAGTTAGAGAGATAGAGAGATAGAGAGAGAGAGATAGATAGAGTTATAGAGAGTATATAATGTATCAGTCTGGTTCAGCACTGGTATGGACATAATGGGTGTGGTGAACTGCGAGTAATGACTTGACACTCATATGGTGGGGTGGGGTGTGTGTACTTACACTAGTTGTACTTACACTAGTTGTATTTGCGGGAGTGAGCATGCTCGTTAATTCCCGCCTCCTAAGATATGTTTGTCATACCGTGCTTTGAAACTATGCACTGATGGTGCAGACACAACTTCGGCTGGCAATTTGTTCCACCCACTAATCGAGTTGGTAGGAAATCTTTTACTTTTCAGATCAGATTTACTATTTAGCACCTTTAGTTTGTAGCTGTGACCTCTTGTCCTCTCACCTCCATCCCTCTCTATGAAGTTTTCTTGGTCGATTTTGTCAATACCTCTAACACATTTATATATCTGAATTTGCTGTCCTCGTTTCCTTCTCTGTTCCAGTGTAGGTAGATTCAATCTCTCGAGCCTCTCTTGGTACTTCAAATTTTCCAAACCTGGGATCATCCTCGTAGCTGCTCTCTGTACCCTCTCAATTTTGTGGATATGTTTCTTCAAGTGAGGGGACCACACTACAGATGCATATTCCATCCTGGGTCTTATTATTGCCGTTATTATTTGTTTCATGGTGTTTTCATTAAGATAATTGAAAGACATCCTGATATTTGCCAATAGTGCTAGTGATTCTCTCACTATCTTATTTACGTGGCTTTCTGGAGACATGTTATCCCTAAATTCTATCCCCAAGTCTTTTTCTTTTTCTGCTTTGGGAATCACTTCGTTTCCTAGTTTATAATCTTTTCTAGGTCTGTACTTGCTTTTACCCATTTCTAGAGTCTTACATTTCCCTGCATTGAACTCCATATTCCATTTGATGCTCCATTCATGGATCTTTTGCAAATCTGCTTGGAGCTCAAGGCAATCCTCCTGGGTTCTGATCGTCTTAAGCAGCTTAGCATCGTCCGCAAACATACTCATGTAGCTTGTTAGTCCCTCAGGTAAGTCATTTACAAATATTAGAAACATGATTGGGGCTAGAACAGATCCTTGTGGTACCCCACTCGTAATTTGAGTCCAGTTTGACGATTTCCCACTTACTGTTGTTCTCATCTGTCTTCCGCTAAGGTAGCTCTCCATCCATTTCAGCAGTTTGTCTCCTACTTTTCCCTCATGTTTTAATTTCCACAGCAATCTCTTGTGTGGAACTTTGTCAAATGCCTTTTTAAAGTCTAGGTAGGCACAGTCTACCCATCCTTCCCTCTTGTCCACTGTGTCTATTACTCTAGAGTAAAAACTCAACAAGTTGCTTACACATGATCTGCCACCTCTGAATCCAAATTGTCGGTCGGTAATTAATCTTTTGGATTCCAGGTAGTTCACCCATTTGTTCCTTATTAATCCTTCCAGAATCTTCATGAGGATGCTCAATAGTGATACAGGTCTATAGTTCAGTGGTTTATCTCTGCTTCCTCCCTTAAATATAGGAATAATGTCTGCTCTTTTCCATTCTGTAGGTACTATCCCTGTGTCCAATGATTTGGTCATTATGTCATATAACGGTATACTCAGTTCCATAGCATTTTCTTTAATAATCCAGCCTGATACTCCGTCCGGTCCAGCGGCTTTGTTTGGATCCACCTTACTCATTTTGTCTATGAGCTCTGGTCTGTTAAATGTTACTTCCGGCATTTCCTCTGTACCTATCTCATTGGTTTCTGGTGCAATGAATTCTCCTTCTTTTGTAAATACTGATGCAAAATTTCTATTTAGTTCTTCCGCAATCTCTGTATCCTCTTCTATGATTCTGTTTCCACTTTTAATCCTAACGATCGTGGCTTTTATCTTCCTTTTGCCGTTTACAAATTTGAAAAACATTTTTGGATTCTTTTCATAGTTCTCCACTATCCCTTTCTCATGGTTTGCCTCTGACCTCCTCCTCATTTCTGTGTATTTGTTTCTCTCCTCTTTATACTTTTGCCTGTTATCTTCCGAATCCCAGTTTCTCATCTTTTTCCAGGCTTTGTTTTTTGCTTCCTGTGCTTGCCTACATTCGCGGTTAAACCATACTTTGCGATTACTTTTTTTCCTTTTATTAATGTACTTAGGGACAAAAGTTCTTATACCAGTATCATAGATCTCCATGAATGCCTTGAGTTTTTTGTCTATCTCACTTTCAGATAACACCTGATCCCAATTTTGTGACTTGAAAAAATCCCGTAGTCCTACGAAATCCTTAATTTTTTAAGGATCTTTGAAGATTTTTTGACGAAAAGATCTCAGTCTGTGGTCATGATGGGTGTCATTCCCCTTCTGTTACTGTTGTTTCTGGTGTTCCACAAGGCAGTGTCCTTGGGCCTTTGCTTTTTATTATTTTTACTGCTGACCTGTGTTCCGAGCTTGAAAATAAACTAATCTCCTATGCTGATGATACAACTTTATATGCGTCAATTGCATCACCAATAGATCGACACGTAATTGCTACTGCTCTGAATAGGGATTTAGCCAAAATTACATCATGGTGTGAACTTTGGGGCATGAAACTTAATGCTAGTAAAACACACTCCATTATCATCAGCAGATCTCGTACCTTGGATCCTCCCCATCCTTATCTACAAGTTTCTGGCGAGCAAATTGAGAATGTGGATACTCTGCGTTTGTTAGGAGTTACTCTTGATCCCAAACTTACTTTTGAAAAGCATATTCGTTCTTTCTCCTCTTCCATTTCCCAAAAAATTGGTCTGCTTCGCAAGGTTTATAAAACATTTGCTTGTGACGCCACAGTTATCAAGTCTTTTTATGCTTTTATTTTGCCACATTTCGAGTACTGCTCACCTGTCTGGTTGTCAGCAGCTGACTGCCATCTCATGTTGCTTGACAGGTCGCTAAATTCCATCAGTTTTATTTTACCTAATTTGTCTCTTGATCTGTGTCATCGACGTAAAGTTGGTGCCCTTAGTCTTTTATTTAAAGTTTTTAACAACCCTCAGCATCCCTTACATGGGGTTCTGCCTGGGCCCTATGTCCGGGCTCGTGCAACTAGATTCACAAGCAATCTTAATTATCTTGCCATGAGCCGTGTTAATTTTTCTACTACACAGTTTTCACGGTGTTTTGTGCCGGCCATGGTTGACTTGTGGAATAAGTTGCCAAATGAGCTAGTCAATTCAGCTAATATCTCCATTTTTAAGTCTAGAGTTAATGCTTTTTTGCAGCATTAATTCTAATTTTTAAACTTATTTTATTCTATTTTATTGTATTATATTTAAGCTTGATATCCTCCACTGCATAATATGTTATCTGTGTTTAATATGTGTATATGTACAGTACAGTATACAGTGTATGTTTTTATTTTTTCCTAAGTTGCCATAGTCTCTCTCCAGTGCCTCCGGGTGTTTTGTGTGGATTGATCTTGATGGTGTTTCTGCACCCTGGTTGGAGACTTCGGCATCTCATATAATAATAATAATAATCGGTTCTGGAATACATCCAGTGATTTTCCTTGTGCTTTTCCCTTCCCTTGGGTAGATTATACTTCAATAGTAAGTCTATGTCTAGAACTGCATGGTCGCTTTTTCCTAGTGGGCATAGGTACTGAATACTTTGAACCTCCTCCTCCCTTCTTGTGAATAGAAGGTCCAATCTAGCTGGTTGATCACTTCCCCTTACTCTTGTTGACTCTTTTACATGTTGGTATATAGAATTTTCCATGGCCATACTTAAAAATTCATAGCTCCAACTTTCCTCCCCTGCTCCGGCTTCAAGATCTTCCCAATTCACTTCCTTGCAGTTAAAGTCCCCACACATGACTACTATTTCATCCTTTGAAGCCAAGATATTTCCTAGCACACTAATTGTTTCCTTACGCATTAGGCTATGCTCCTCCTTACCCCATGTCTTCGTCTTGGGAGGTACATACGCTACTATCACCACTATTTTTTCGTTTCGTGTGTGTGTGTGTGAGTGTGAGTGTGAGTGTGTGTGTGTGTGTGTGTGTTTGTGTGTGTAGGTTTAACTACAGTATGTGAGCGAAGAGATGTGTTATGTTCATCTATCTTGTTGTATCTCTTTCCCTCTTGCCTGTGAGTCCCCCCCCCCCCACACTTCTCTCTCTCTCTCTCTCTCTCTCTCTCTCTCTCTCTCTCTCTCTCTCTCTCTCTCTCTCTCTCTCTCTCTCTCTCTCTCTCCTAGTCGACCTCTGACCTCGGGACAGTACAGTGCTCTCCCCGTGACTCCTGAATTGCCGTGAATAGTGAAAGTCGCAGGTGGGCAGGCGGCCTGTCTGCCGCTAGTCCAACACCATTTACCCTTAAAAACAGGGACAATGGAGACTAGTAATGTGGAAGCCAGTGCTCTGCTAGCAGAAGGGCACAATAACACCCAGGAGAAAGACTTTTATGAAACGGACACTGAGATGGAGTGCACCCAGGAACCGTACACCCAAGTGACTAGTAGGAGCGAGAAGCGGAGAAGAGGGAAACCAAACGAGGCTCAATACAAGAGCAGCGATGAAGAAGACCCAATATACGGTAAGAAAATTAAGAATGGTGCGAATCAGACGAAGGATGAAGAAAGGAGAGTGACGACACGTGGAGAGAAGCAGGGTGAGGAAGCAGCGCGTGGAGAAGAGAGAGGAGATGGGGACGTGGAGAGGCTAGGAGAGGGGGCAGCACAGGGTGAGGTGAGACCAGGAACTACCGACGATATGGCAGGGAAGCGGCCTAGACTTCTCTTCCCCCATGATTTGAAAATGAACTTCCAAGAGAAAGTACTGTGGGCGGTCAAGCTAGGGAGGGAGCATAAATCCTTCCTACCACTTCTCAAGGAAGGAAAACACAGACCCTACCTGACTGTGGGGAGCAAAGAAGCAGTAGAATTATTAACAACAGAGGGGTACAATGGAGTCACACTCAAAGTTCCTGACGACAGCGAGAAATACACCAAGGTAATTATATTCAACTATCCGGTGTGGCTTGACCCTACGTATATCCTGGACGATTCACGATTTGTATGGGCAAAGCGCAATCAAATAAAAGGGGAAGACCGATCACAAATAGTAGCGCTTGTAAAAGGGGAAATGCCCGAAAAAATATTTGTGACAGGCATAGGTAACAAATATTTAGCTCCATACAAAGAACAGGTCGACCTATGCCTGAACTGCAGTAGATGGGGCCATAAAGCTTGGTCCTGCCAGGCGGATGCAAGGTGCAGATTTTGTGGTAGAGGACATCCCTCTGCCAAATGTAGAGACAAAATAAATAATAACGTTAGAGTGGTGCCTTACTGTTGTAACTGTGGGGGGGAACACAACGCCCGGTCTTTCCAGTGTTCCAAGAAACCTGGGAGTAACGGTGGCCGTGACCTTGGCCGTGACATATCCCATACACGCTACCAGGAGGGGGAGACATACCAACACCAGGGGGGGTCCCATCAACCACGCTACCATCAACCACCGCCGCCACCTGATCACGAAAACCCATGGATTGGAGGAAGACGTTCTGACCCAAAGACAGGGGCAATACCAAAACAGCTTCCTCAAACACAAGGGTCAAGTGGTAGCGACCATGAAAGGAGGAGACCAGGGGTACCAACAGCTGACGACCGAGACCCCTCACCAGCCAGCCAGAGTAGCAGTACCAACCCCACACAGGTGAGCCAACTTAACCACTCAGAGGAGGCCAGGTGGCAGGAAACAAAGGAAATGTTCAAGTTTATCCGTGAGTTGGGAAATAGAATAGAAAACTTAGAAAAAACAGTAAATAAAATTACAAGAAAAACATTAAATGGCGACAACAAAGTGGGAGAAAGTAAAGTGGAAATCATAAGTCCAGAAAAACAAACTAACACCAGAAATCAGAAAATGAAGGAAACCAAAACCCAGGACAGTAAGGTAACTACAGAAAACGGAACAACTTGTGAAGTAAATATAAAAGGGAAAGTAGTGAAATTGAAACAACATAAATTTATGGAGAATGGGCTAAGCAGCGTAGGACAAATTCTTGCAAAAAACGGCAATAATGAAGAAATAAAAATAAAAGTGGTAGAGGGGTGGACAGAAATCCAAGCATGCTTAGATAAGTTTACTAAATATATGGAAGGGCTGACTATTGGATCAATGGACATTGATCACCATAATGGATCATAAACATCTAAACATAATATCATGGAACGTGAATGGCTTAGGTGGTAGAATGCACGATGTTCATTATTATGTAACAAAGTTCGACACTGACGTAATTCTTCTCCAGGAAACTGGGGATAGGAATGGTAGTATAATAAAACTCAATGGGTATAAACTATATCAATTATTTTCAGATGATAATATAAGGGGAGTTTCCACATATGTAAAAAATTCCATACCCTCAGAGTTAATAGAGGCGCCCATGAAATCAGAGGGGATCGAAACAGTCTCAGTAAAACTATATTTAAAAGAAGGGACCCTTAATATCGTTAACGTATATATATCACAAAACTGTTTTCATGCCAGTGCTCTGCCTGATAGTTTGTATAATGGGGTTACTCTTGTCGCTGGGGACTTAAACGCTAGATATAATGAATTTGAATTCGACGGGAAAATAAATACGAATGGTAGAAGATTTTATCAATTTGTACAAGATTACCAAGACATTAAATTACTAGGATCGGAAGAAGCAACCCATATTAAGGGAGGGAGACTCGACTACGCTTTTATACTAAATGGACAAGGGCTGGATGGAAGCTGCGTAGTAGAGGCTGAACTACTCAGTGATCATTTTGCTCTTGATATTAAAATTCCACTAGGGAAACTAGCTTTCGGGGCCAATAGAAAAAAACTAAGGCTTCCAAAAGACGATATACAAAACTTTATTGAATATATTAAAAAATGGTACAGTAATTATCATCCTACATCAATTGAATCTTTCTATGATGACATGATTAAAGTTATAGAAACCTCATTAAGCCGTAATGTTCAGACGACAAAGAAAAGAAAACTGCCGAACAATAATAAATATGCCCACGATAAAGTCCTCCAAGGTTGGAACAAAATGCTCAAGGTCGCGCATAGAAAATGGGTAAACGATGGAAGGGAGGACGAAGCAAAAAACACGTTGCTGGAGACAGCAAAAATTTGCGGGGAGGCTAGAAAAGAAGTTAGAAGGGAGTATTGGACGAATTTTACAAATAATATCGGAAATAGTAAAAATATAGGTGATATTTGGAAAGAGGTTAAAAAAGTTAAAGGAAAGAAAATCGATAATGTGGCACACCCGACTCCTGAAAAATTCGCTAACGAGCTAATGAAGAAATGGTCACTAGCGTCAAGCAAAGACAGTATACCTCAGGAAATCAAAGAGGCAGTAAATAAATTGGAAGGGGACAGGAGAGAAGTAATTATGAACGCTTTAAATACAGGGGATAACACTGATGTAATGTTTACTAGGGATGAACTACTTCGAGCTATTAAACATGGGAAATGTACAGCCCCTGGGGAGGACGGAGTAACCTATGATATATTAAACTGTTTGGCAAGCATTGATAATGGTCCACTACTTGATCTATTCAATATGAGTTATCAAGAGGGTCGATTACCCCGAGCATGGAAAACTGCTATCATTATTCCTATCCCTAAGCCTGGAGGAGGATTTAGGCCAGTCTCTTTAACATCTTGTTTTTGCAAAATGATGGAAAGAATGCTTTTAGAAAGATTGCAATATGTTATAGGAGGTAAATTAAGTAATAATTTATATGGGTTCATCAAAGGTAAAGGAACTACTGATGCCGTCATCAAGTGCCTATCACACGATGCTGACTACTGCAGGGCATTTGTCGATCTCAAGGGTGCATTCGATAAAGCCAACGGAGAAATTATACTGCATGAACTAGCAGGTATGGGGGTGTCAGGAAGGATGCTTCATTGGATAGGAGACTATTTACATGGCCGAAGGGCTAAAGTCTCTTATCAAGGAGCATTGTCTGAAGAAGGTAGTTTGGACTTAGGGACACCACAGGGTGGGGTACTAAGTCCAATGTTGTTCAATGTACTATTGAATAGACTTGCAAGTCTAAAATTAGCCGATGGGGTTAAAATTAGAATTTATGCAGACGATATTATGCTACAAAGCAAAACGGTTGATAAAATGCAACAGGCGCTGACTAAATTTGGGAAGTTAACACAGGAACTAGGATTAATAGTAAATGAAGATAAAACAAAATTTCAATGTCGAGCAAGAACTGACAAGCAACTAACAATAAATAACATGAATATAGAAAGAGTAAATAGTTATAAGTACTTGGGTATGTATGTGGGTTATACAGCAGAAGCTAAAGAAGCTGAGGTGAATTATATAACTACACAATGTAAGGCACGAATGCAACCCTTGAGAGCCTTAGCTTGGAGTGGTAACGGTGTCGGTGTTCCTGTACTAAAAATGATGTACATTAGTACTATTAGGTCAGTCATTGAATATGCCAGTCCTGTCCTTTTTTGCCTTGATGAAGGAAGGTTCGATAAACTTGAAAAAATACAAAACGAGGCTATGAGAATTATTTTAAACTGCCCAAAAAATGCAATGATTGATGCAATGAAGCTTGAAACAATGCTACCGAGCATTAAACATAGAGTAGAACAAACTAATATTGTAGCAGCAATTAGACATGTAAGATTAAAAGGTGGCAACGAACTACTGAAAGACATAAAGGACTGCATGAATAATACTCGCACCTTCTGGAGACAAGGCAAAAAGGGATATATGAAACATTTGGTGAACAAAATACAACATTATGATTTAATAAACAACTGTATTAATTACGAAAATGAACAACCTGTCCCACCATG
>JBAKBP010030744.1:0-25314 GCA_037953745.1 Lithodes maja | reverse complement strand
GATACATTAGTCGGCTTCCTATAAATGCTATATTTGAATCCATTACTATGCCTGTGGATTACGCAATCTAAAAATGGTAAATTATTGTTCTTCTCAACCTACACGGTAAACTTAATAGAGGGAATCAAGTTATTGAGAGAAACCAAAAATTAATCCAAGTTTGCATCACTTGGCCATAAACACAGGACATAATCAACATAACGAAACCAATATGAATTTGAGGAGAGAATATCACAAAGTAAGTGTGTTTAAAAAATTACATGTAAAAGTTAGCCTACTCAGGGTGGGTGAAAGTGGATTGCCCATCGCCATACCAAATTTTTGTGAGAAAAATTCACCATTGAATTTGAATTTGCAGTCTTTGATACGTAACTTAATCAGTTCCAAAACAACAAAACTAGGAATGAGCAATGTTAAGGCAAGCAAAATATCCTTTAGGTACTGAAGCAAATCATCAACCGGAATTTTGGTGAACAAAGATGAAACATCAAAACTCACCAGGATAAAATCATGGCTAATATTTACTCTGTTTAATTTGTCAACAAGATCTGTATTATTTTTTATGTTTGAATTAGAAATGTTTCCTACCAATGGGTTAAGCAAATTTACAAGCCACTTGGATAATTTATAAGAGACTGACCCAACCAAACTTACTAGGGTCTAGCAGGATTGTTTGTCTTGTGAGACTTTATGAGACCATACATATAGGGCAATGAAGGGGTAAAAGTAAACAACTTCTTTATAAGCTCATCTTGATCTCCAACAAATATTTTTATTTTGTTATTAAATTAGATATTATTTGCACTTCAATAATATCACATTGTATATGATCATTCTCTGCCTGACCTCTGTCCCCTGAAGATGTAATACACGAAAGCGCTTGAGACTCTGTGTTTATTATCTTTCCTTCCCTGTGGATATTCAGCATTATATAAGTTCACGTGTTGCTGTGACTGTCTTGCATGTATGCTGTATATATATATATATATATATATATATATATATATATATATATATATATATATATATATATATATAAATATATATATATATATATATATATATATATATATATATACAGTATATATATACTGTATAATTATACAGGTATATATATATATATATATATATATATATATGGAGAATATATCACAAATACACGTGAGCCACTAAATGTTTCTAGTCTCTCAGTGGGGATCGAACCATCGACCATCAGAACGATACCGTGGTGTAATTGATTAAGCGTCGGCTATCGTTTGATGGTCGATGGTTCGATCCCCACTGAGAGACTAGAAACATATATATATATATATATATATATATATATAAAATATTTGTTATAGTTCAATTGTGATGGTCTTTATTTTGTGTTTCGGTATCTTCACTGGTTTTACATGGTTAGTGTATGAATTTTAATTTTATATATAGTGAGACATTAATATAGGATTGTTTGTATTTAGTAAGTTTAACCTTTTATAGATTCGATAATCATTACCCTATTTTTTACAATTGCGTTGTTCTAATAGTATATTACTTATTTTTAGGGAATGTTGTTCCTGATGATGGCTTAAGGTTAGCCGAAAATTTGAAAAATAAAGATGTTGCCTGGCGCCCTGTCAATTCTTTTCCTTTTGATATGGAGGTTTAAGTGCCCAAAATCTACTGCTGAAGTACTCATAACTATATATATATATATATATATATATATATATATATTGGTGTAGCCAGGTAATACATTTTCTTTAAGGCAGGCGAGGTTGAAGGAAATACAGGTATCAGCATTAATTATTTTATTATTAAGGCTTTCAATAGAACGAACAGCAATTCTCAGGTGTTCTGAGAGATTGTGCAAAAGGTGAGCAAAATTCATGGTGATCCGACGCGTATCGATAGACAACTATCATCTTCAGGGAATGGAAGGTAAGTGAATAGGAACTGGAACTGGAACTGGTGGGGGGATAGACAGGTTGGGGAGGTGAGAGGTCTCTAAGGATTAGAGAGAAGTAAAGATGGAAATGAAGAGCAAAGTTGAAGAGTAAAAGGTGGAGGGCCGTCCTCCTTGTAACAGGTGGAGGGCCGTCCTCCTTGTAACAGGTGGAGGGCCGTCCTCCTTGCAATTCTTTGGTGATTCTTGGATGTGATAAGTAAGAGTAGTCGACGAGTATCAGTGCATCTTGTGGAGTGCTAGGTGGTGCTGGTGGTGTGGAAAGGCCGTTGATGTTGGTGAAGGTGGGAGATGGTGTTGTTTATGAAGCAGATGGTGAAGCTGAAGATTCTCGGTGGATTTCTAGTTATTTATTAAGCTTTTTTTTCATATGATTCTTAACCTTCGATACGCGTGCTCTGCCCTCCGGTGTTAGTCTCGACTCATGAAGCCAGGTAGAGGGGTATTTTTGTTTCATTTCAGCTAGAGTACAAGTTTCAAGGTCTTCTGCAAAACTTATAAATTGTTCATCTGTCACAAAAGCAAAGTTTGGGTCATAATCTGCCTGCTTCTCCCTCACAACTTGTGGTGTTAGAACAGGAGGGAGAGGAGTTGTCATGATGGTCGGTTCTGGTTTGATGAGTGAGTGAGGGGGGGGGGGGGGGGGATAGAATAGGGGGGGGTGAAAATAGAGTTTATCAGTGGATAAAGAAGAAAAAGATTAGAAATATGAAGTAAAGTTGGAGATTAAAAGATAGTGGGCCGTCCACTTTGCTATTCTTGGTTAAGACTTAAATTATATTTCATATATATTCCGTGAGCAGAACATACCACCAGCTTCATGTTTATATTCCCTTTTTTTATTTCCTGCCTCCATGTTTGCACTTTGTTTTTAATTTTGCATTTGTTTGTTTTCATATGCATTGTAGCATCGTTCCGGTGTTATAATTATTTATTTTGTGTTGTTATTACTCTTTGGTGTTTTGATAAGTTGTCTTAAAAACTAAAAAAAAAAAAAAATATATTTATTTTCTTTTATTCATCATGTTTTTTTTTGTTTTTTTACAGGGACGAATTCATTGTAATTAGCATGATTTATCATAGAGAGTGAGAGTGAGAGAGAGAGAGAGCCCCCCGGAACTTATCCCGCAAGGCTCTCTCTCTCTCCATCTCACTGACCAATGACGAGCGAGTATTCATGCGTCAGTCATTTTTTGCGACCCTGGCACTGATTGGAGAATTCTCGACAAGTGGGTGTTTTTAGCTTAGCTAACTCAATTGTTCTCATGTCTTACATCATAATTATTGCTTTCATTCATTCTGATTTCATCCATTTATTTTAATCATTCATTCACCTTAGATTATAACTTATTATTTTTGTCAGAGACGGTACAGAACTTAAATATATACAGTGTACAAGGGACATTTTTATTGCTTTATGGATTTTTGTTTATGAATATTTTTTGTTTGTTAATTATTACATATTTAATATTTTACTCATTCATTCGATTTTTGTTTATGAATATTTGTGTTTTGTTAATTATTACATTCACTCTTTCATTCTTTCCACTTTCCCATTCATTCATTGTGGAAGCTTCATGCTATCACTCATTATTACTTTAGAGTATGATATTTTTGTTGGAGACAGTACATATTTAACAGAGGTCATGATAGTATATACAGGGACACGACAATGTCCATACACATGGACATATTACAAGGGACAATTTTTTTTTTTTTTTTTTTTTTTTTTTTTTTAGTTCATTCATTCATGCTTTCATTTGTTCAGTCTATCATTCATTAGTACTTAGAGTATAATATTTTTGTTGGAGACAGTACATACTTAACAAATTCATGATAACATATACAGAGACATCTAATAATATTCATAATTACAAGGGACCTTTTTTTTTTTTTTTTTTTTTTTTTCATCATTCGTTTTGCATTCTTAAGCATTCAACTTTACTGAATTGTACTTATTTTGCTAGTTTGTTAGCGGCTTTCAGTGTTCATCCATATATTGGGTTTGGTTCTTGATTTAAGTTGGTTATTATTGAAGGGGGAAACCATGAGTGTTTCCTAATTGGTCTGTTCTCTACTATGGTTGCATAATTTGGGTCATTTAATCTTTCTAACGTAGACCATATATTTGTTGTTCTTCTAAATAGTTTGACATTCATAGCCTCTGTCTTAGCTATTTCGTGCAACTATCTGGTGTTTCTGTTGTATGGATATCTTTCATTAAGTGCATATCTGAGCGCTTTATTTTGTATCTATGATGAATGAATGAATGAATGAATATAGAAAAGGTGGGTGAGGGTGAAAGAAGGGAAGTTTTTATTGGTTAAGTAGGAGAGACAGTGATAATAGTGGGAGAAATAGGGTGTCGGGGCTTGACCCAACGTGCGTGAGTTGAATAATTGAGCTGGGGTTGAGTTGATTTAGTTGGAGAAGTTACTTTAATGAGATTCAGGATAGCTTGCCAAGAAGGGGGCAAGGGATGGGGAGCAAGTTAATTTTTGGGTGGTATAAAATCGAAAGTGCTTGCATGTTTTGGGGTTGTATTTTTGGGTGGTAGTATTCGAAAACGGTATAGGGGGAGGTAATTTTGGGTGGCATTGAGTCAAAAGGGGTACTGCTGGGGAAGTCTGTCAGTGGCAGAACCTGTAAGAAGGCTGTACTGTTATTATTATAGGAGTTACGTTAAAAGGTTGTTGTCTTGTACTTTGTCTGTGAAATTATACATTTTAATGGGAAGTGAAGCTAGGAATCTAGGTCAGGAATGGTAGGGAGGCTGGACTGTGGACGAGCCGGCATGACCCACCTCCTCTACCAATCCTGATTTTAAGTGAATATTGGAATGGGTGCCTCTCTGTTGTTGGGGTGAAGGAGGTTTGACAAGGGGCGGGGGGGATGTAAAATTATGTTGAAAATTTGGATGAAGTTATCATGAAAGGTCTCAAGTTTTATAATTTGTTTTTCTGCTAATTGCTGCCAATAAGTATTTAGAGGGGGGATGTGGGCTAGATTGTGAAGATGTTGTGCCGTCTTGAACTCATACCACTGAGTCCCGAACATCCACCTCAGTGCTTTATTTTGTATTCTTTGATATTTTAGTTGGTTGGTTGGGGCCGAAAGTGAAATGCTGAGTGGGACGTAGCACAAATTTTTTTTTTTTTTTTTTAGGAAAGAGGGGGAATAAGTAGAGGGTTTGGTCAGGAAGGTAAAGTAGGAAATTATGAAGTACAGTAGAAGGGAAAAAGTTGGTGGGCCGGCCACTTTGCTGTTTTTATTTATTAAGTGTTGTTATTGGGCAATTTACATAGTAGCTGAGGGCCTAGCTGAAATATAATATTTATAACTAAGGAAAGTTTGTTTTGAATGAGTTAGTCTTTTGGTATTGTTAATAGAATATAAGGTGATAAATCCACGTGTGGGTCAATAAGCATTTTATACACTTCTATCCCTTGTGGTGAAAATGCATGTTCTATTATTTCTTCTTCTTCGTCAGGGTATTTTTCCTTCATCTTAGCAAAAGTAAGAGTTTGAGTATCTCTCAAGAATCCAGAATTATGTATTCTGTTGTATTCTGATGTCTTCACAACAAATTGTGTCTTGGTAGTTGAGACTTTGTTGATTTTCTTTTTCTCAGGAACTTGCACAAAGGGGAATCTTCAGGGAATGGGCAGGTAATGATTAGAATAATGGAAGTATATAGTAAAGGTGAGGCAAGTAATCGATATAACATAACAGCTTATTTATACCTATTAGGAAGATCACAGTAAGGTTTATTGGGTGTTGGCTAGCATATGATTGGCTAGTTGGCGACCAATGAGGCGCGCGCTTTTCCTGCCTCCTGGATGGCTGGGCGGGTTCGTAGATGCTAGATGTTGTCGTAGGGGGTCTGCTGGGCGAGGGGGAGGCTGGGCCCTTGTGAGGGGCGGCGGGCCAGTTGTATCTCGGGTTTCTGGTCCAGTTTGAAGCGTAGGGTTGAGGGGCGGCGCGCGTTGGTTAAATGAAGTAGTGGCGGGGACGGTAAGGGGGGGAAGGGGAGGGGAGTACAAAGGAGTACAAAGGAAATCAAGCAAACAACAGATCTAGTGACCCTTCTAGGCTGCTTGTCCTCCAAAACACTGAGGATCAAGTGTCCAAACAGTGGTTTAGAGTGGGTAAGGGAACATTGGAAAGGGAACTACTGCCCTGCCACTAACGTGGCAGGACTAGGAAGTTAGTAGGGGACATATGGGTTAGTAACTGAGGGGAGGATAAAGTTATTCATTTACAAACGCAGTCAGTCGCGGGTTTGATGCGAGATATTTGTCTAGGCGGAATTTAAATGAATCAACGGTGCTGCAGTCTATAACGTTTCGGGGAAGCCCATTCCACAAGTTGACAACTCGATTGAAGAAGAAATTCTTAGATTCGTGCGAGTTAAAAGATTTACCAATAATTTTGCAACCGTTTCCCCGTGTGTAATTAGATTGGTCGATAGTGAAGTACTTACTACAGTTCATATTGTCGATGCCTTTGATGATTTTGAACACTTGAATTAAGTCGCCTCTTAATCTGCGCTGGGTTAAAGGAAATAGATTTAATTCTCTAAGACGCTCTTCGTATGGTTTGTTCTTTAGGCTAGGTATCATTTTGGTAACTCTACGTTGAACTCGTTCTAGCTTGTTTATATCTTTTTGGTAATAAGGGCACCAGGATTGAACGCAGTATTCCAGAAGAGGGCGGACTAAGGAATTGTAAAGGGTTAGGATAACTTCTTTGGATTTATGCTCAAATGACCTGCCTATAAAGCCAATTATTTTGTTTGCCTTCTTAACAACTTCTGAACATTGTTGACTCGGTTTTAGGTTACTCGATATTGTTACTCCCAGATCAGTTTCTCTGTTTACATTCTTAAGCTGAGTGCCATTCATCGAATAGTTTGCTTTCTCATTTAGGTATCCGACATGTAGTACTTTACATTTATCCGCATTGAAACTCATTTGCCAAATTTGGGCCCAACATGACAATTTATCTAGATTGTGTTGCATATCGTCAACTTGTTCTTTTGAGAGTACGCTATTTGCAATTTTTGTATCGTCAGCAAATTTTGAGATTGTGCAGGTGAGACCCTCATCTATGTCGTTGATGTAAATTAGAAAGAGAATTGGTCCTAGTACCGATCCCTGGGGTACCCCGCTACTTACATTGGTCCATTTAGATGCCTTACCGTTTATGACTACTCTTTGCTTTCTGTTGTTGAGCCAATTTTCTATCCATTTCAACACACCGTCTTGTATTCCATGCGCTTTTAGTTTTAGCAGTAAACGTTTGTGGGGAACTTTGTCAAAGGCCTTTTGAAAATCAAGGTATATAATATCTACAGCTTTACTCTCATCGTAGAGGTTGAGGATATCGTGGAAGAAGTCTAAGAGGTTTGTTAAACAGGAACGTTTTTTACGAAAGCCGTGTTGAGTATCTTTAAGTATATTATTTTCCTCTAAGTGATTTACGAGTCTGTCTCGTATGACCGTTTCTGAGGAGAGAGAGGGTAAGGGCAGAGTCGGGGTGGTAAGGGGAGTAATGTTAGGGGCTGTTTGAGAGAAACGTTTAGCTGATGGGAGTATTTGGAGGTCGAGAGTTTGATTATTTATGGAAGGATTAAGAGTTTGAATATATAGGGCTTCAAGTATAGCAAGTCTTCTGGGTTCTGTCTCTTTATCAATTACGGAGGTGTTTTTATCTAGGTCAGAGCGAGTAAGGGCTTGGTGGTGGGGGGCTTTATAGTGGTCTTTGATAGCTCCAGATTGGAGATGGAGGGTGAGACGGCATGATAAACGATTTTCTGTCATACCAACGTAGGTTTGAGGTCCACAGTCCACATTATTGCAATTGTGTTGGTATATCACATGGTCGTCTATTTTCGGAGTCTTGGGAGAGATAGGTCTGTTACGGAGGATGAGGTTGGAGGTTTTGGAGGATTTGTAGTAGATGATAAGTTTTATTTTGTGGTCGGCGTTGGTGGGGAGGACGTTTTTGGTAATGAGAACCAAGAACCAAAAACGTCCTCCCCCTCGCCCAGCAGACCCCCTACGACAACATCTAGCATCTATGAACCCGCCCAGCCATCCAGGAGGCAGGAAAAGCGCGCGCCTCATTGGTCGCCAACTAGCCAATCATATGCTAGCCAACACCCAATAAACCTTACTGTGATCTTCCTAATAGGTATAAATAAGCTGTTATGTTATATCTTTGTGCTACGTCCCACTCAGCATTTCACTTTCGGCCCATACCAACCAACTAAAATATCAAAGAATACAAAATAAAGCACTGAGGTGGATGTTCGGGACTCAGTGTTATGAGTTCCAGACGGCACAACATCTTCACAATCTAGCCCACATCCCCCCTCTAAATACTTATTGGCAGCAATTAGCAGAAAAACAAATTATAAAACTTGAGACCTTTCATGATAACTTCATCCAAATGTTCAACATAATTTTACATCCCCCCCGCCCCTTATCAAACCTCCTTCACCCCAACAACAGAGAGGCACCCATTCCAATATTCACTTAAAATCAGGATTGGTAGAGGAGGTGGGTCATGCCGGCTCGTCCACAGTCCAGCCTCCCTACCACTCCTGACCTAGATTCCTAGCTTCACTTCCCATTAAAATGTATAATTTCACAGACAAAGTACAAGACAACAACCTTTTAACGTAACTCCTATAATAATAACAGTACAGCCTTCTTACAGGTTCTGCCACTGACAGACTTCCCCAGCAGTACCCCTTTTGACTCAATGCCACCCAAAATTACCTCCCCCTATACCATTTTCGAATACTACCACCCAAAAATACAACCCCAAAACATGCAAGCACTTTCGATTTTATACCACCCAAACATTAACTTGCTCCCCATCCCTGGCCCCCTTCTTGGCAAGCCATCCTGAATCTCATTAAAGTAACTTCTCCAACTAAATCAACTCAACCCCAGCTCAATTATTCAACTCACGCACGTTGGGTCAAGCCCCGACACCCTATTTCTCCCACTATTATCACTGTCTCTCCTACTTAACCAATAAAAACTTCCCTTCTTTCACCCTCACCCACCTTTTCTATATTCATTCATTCATTCATTCATCATAGATACAAAATAAAGCGCTCAGATATGCACTTAATGAAAGATATCCATACAACAGAAACACCAGACAGTTGCACGAAATAGCTAAGACAGAGGCTATGAATGTCAAACTATTTAGAAGAACAAACAATATATGGTCTACGTTAGAAAGATTAAATGACCCAAATTATGCAACCATAGTAGAGAACAGACCAATTAGGAAACACTCATGGTTTCCCCCTTCAATAATAACCAACTTAAATCAAGAACCAAACCCAATATATGTATGAACACTGAAAGCCGCTAACAAACTAGCAAAATAAGTACAATTCAGTAAAGTTGAATGCTTAAGAATACAAAACGAATGATGAAGCAAAAAAAAAAAAAAAAAAAAAGAAAAAAGGTCCCTTGTAATTATGAATATTATTAGATGTCTCTGTATAATATTATGTTATCATGAATTTGTTAAGTATGTACTGTCTCCAACAAAAATATTATACTCTAAGTACTAATGAATGATAGACTGAACAAATGAAAGCATGAATGAATGAACTAAAAAAAATAAAAAAAATAAAAAAAAAATAAAAATAAATGGTCCCTTGTAATATGTCCATGTGTATGAACATTGTCGTGTCCCTGTATATACTATCATGACCTCTGTTAAATATGTACTGTCTCCAACAAAAATATCATACTCTAAAGTAATAATGAGTGATAGCATGAAGCTTCCACAATGAATGAATGGGAAAGTGGAAAGAATGAAAGAGTGAATGTAATAATTAACAAACAACAAATATTCATAAACAAAAATCGAATGAATGAGTAAAATATTAAATATGTAATAATTAACAAACACAAAATATTCATAAACAAAAATCCATAAAGCAATACAAATGTCCCTTGTACACTGTATATATTTAAGTTCTGTACCGTCTCTGACAAAAATAATAAGTTATAATCTAAGGTGAATGAATGATTAAAATAAATGGATGAAATCAGAATGAATGAAAGCAATAATTATGATGTAAGACATGAGAAAAATTGAGTTAGCTAAGCTAAAAACACCCACTTGTCGAGAATTCTCCAATCAGTCCAATCAGTCGCAAAAAATGACTGACGCATGAATACTCGCTCGTCATTGGTCAGTGAGATGGAGAGAGAGAGAGCCTTGCGGGATAAGTTCCGGGGGGCTCTCTCTCTCTCTCACTCTCACTCTCTATGATAAATCATGCTAATTACAATGAATTCGTCCCTGTAAAAAAAAAAAAGAAAAAAAAAAGATGAATAAAAGAAAATAAATATATATATATTTTTTTTTTTAGTTTTTAAGACAACTTATCAAAACACCAAAGAGTAATAACAACACAAAATAAATAATTATAACACCGGAACGATGCTACAATGCATATGAAAACAAACAAATGCAATTTAAAAACAAAGTGCAAACATGGAGGCAGGAAATAAAAAAAGGGAATATAAACATGAAGCTGGTGGTATGTTCTGCTCACGGAATATATATGAAATATAATTTAAGTCTTAACCAAGAATAGCAAAGTGGACGGCCCACTATCTTTTAATCTCCAACTTTACTTCATATTTCTAATCTTTTTCTTCTTTATCCACTGATAAACTCTATTTTCACCCCCCCTATTCTATCCCCCCCCCCCTCACTCACTAATCAAACCAGAACCGACCATCATGACAACTCCTCTCCCTCCTGTTCTAACACCACAAGTTGTGAGGGAGAAGCAGCCAGATTATGACCCAAACTTTGCTTTTGTGACAGATGAACAATTTATAAGTTTTGCAGAAGACCTTGAAACTTGTACTCTAGCTGAAATGAAACAAAAATACCCCTCTACCTGGCTTCATGAGTCGAGACTAACACCGGAGGGCAGAGCACGCGTATCGAAGGTTAAGAATCATATGAAAAAAAAGCTTAATAAATAACTAGAAATCCACCAAGAATCTTCAGCTTCACCATCCGCTTCATAAACAACACCATCTCCCACCTTCACCAACATCAACGGCCTTTCCACACCACCAGCACCACCTAGCACTCCACAAGATGCACTGATACTCGTCGACTACTCTTACTTATCACATCCAAGAATCACCAAAGAATTGCAAGGAGGACGGCCCTCCACCTGTTACAAGGAGGACGGCCCTCCACCTTTTACTCTTCAACTTTGCTCTTCATTTCCATCTTTACTTCTCTCTAATCCTTAGAGACCTCTCACCTCCCCAACCTGTCTATCCCCCCACCAGTTCCAGTTCCAGTTCCTATTCACTTACCTTCCATTTCCTGAAGATGATATTTGTCTATCGATACGCGTCGGATCACCATGAATTTTGCTCACCTTTTGCACAATCTCTCAGAACACCTGAGAATTGCTGTTCGTTCTATTGAAAGCCTTAATAATAAAATAATTAATGCTGATACCTGTATTTCCTTCAACCTCGCCTGCCTTAAAGAAAATGTATTACCTGGCTATATACACCAACATATATATATATATATATATATATATATATATATATATAGTTATGAGTACTTCAGCAGTAGATTTTGGGCACTTAAACCTCCATATCAAAAGGAAAAGAATTGACAGGGCGCCAGGCAACATCTTTATTTTTCAAATTTTCGGCTAACCTTAAGCCATCATCAGGAACAACATTCCCTAAAAATAAGTAATATACTATTAGAACAACGCAATTGTAAAAAAATAGGGTAATGATTATCGAATATATAAAAGGTTAAACTTACTAAATACAAACAATCCTATATTAATGTCTCACTATATATAAAATTAAAATTCATACACTAACCATGTAAAACCAGTGAAGATACCGAAACACAAAATAAAGACCATCACAATTGAACTATAACAAATATTTTATATATATATATATATATATATATATATACCTGTATAATTATACAGTATATATATATATATATATATATATATATATATTGAGAATATATCACAAATACACGTGAGCCACTAAGTTTTTCTAGTCTCTCAGTGGGGATCGAACCACCGACCATCATATATATATATATATATATATATATATATATATACAGCATACATGCAAGACAGTCACAGCAACACGTGAACTTATATAATGCTGAATATCCACAGGGAAGGAAAGATAATAAACACAGAGTCTCAAGCGCTTTCGTGTATTACATCTTCAGGGGACAGAGGTCAGGCAGAGAATGATCATATACAATGTGATATTATTGAAGTGCAAATAATATCTAATTTAATAACAAAATAAAAATATTTTTTGGAGATCAAGATGAGCTTATAAAGAAGTTGTTTACTTTTACCCCTTCATTGCCCTATATGTATGGTCTCATAAAGTCTCACAAGACAAACAATCCTGCTAGACCCGTAGTAAGTTCGGTTGGTTCAGTCTCTTATAAATTATCCAAGTGGCTTGTAAATTTGCTTAACCCATTGGTAGGAAACATTTATAATTCAAACATAAAAAATAATACAGATCTTGTTGACAAATTAAACAGAGTAAATATTAGCCATGATTTTATCCTGGTGAGTTTTGATGTTTCATCTTTGTTCACCAAAATTCCGGTTGATGATTTGCTTCAGTACCTAAAGGATATTTTGCTTGCCTTAACATTGCTCATTCCTAGTTTTGTTGTTTTGGAACTGATTAAGTTACGTATCAAAGACTGCAAATTCAAATTCAATGGTGAATTTTTCTCACAAAAATTTGGTATGGCGATGGGCAATCCACTTTCACCCACCCTGAGTAGGCTAACTTTTACATGTAATTTTTTAAACACACTTACTTTGTGATATTCTCCCCTCAAATTCATATTGGTTTCGTTATGTTGATTATGTCCTGTGTTTATGGCCAAGTGATGCAAACTTGGATTAATTTTTGGTTTCTCTCAATAACTTGATTCCCTCTATTAAGTTTACCGTGTAGGTTGAGAAGAACAATAATTTACCATTTTTAGATTGCGTAATCCACAGGCATCGTAATGGATTCAAATATAGCATTTATAGGAAGCCGACTAATGTATCATCTTATGTTCATTATTACTCCTCACACCATGATAAAGTGAAGAATTCAGTTTACTCGTCCATGTTTCTACGAGCCTTTCGTATTTGTAGTCCACAATTTTTAGATGATGAAATTCAATGGATATATGACACAGGTACAAAGTTAAAATACTCTAAATCTTTCATTGATGTTTCTCTCAAAAAAGCAAGATTTTTTTTTAAGAGTTAATCCTAAACCAGAAACTAATGTTCATAATATATTAAAGTTACCATACAACGCTAATCTCCTCCAAGTCCCTCCTATGCTGAAACTTTTTAATGTTAATGTTGTTTTTTGTAACAGCAATACTGTTAAGAATATACTCATGAAGAATTATCCTGATATTTACGGTGGATGCATATACAAACTCCATTGCAAAAAATAAGATATATATTGGACAAACAGGAAAACAACTAGCCATTCGAATTAAACAACATGTGACAAGCGTTCAAACAGGACAAGTCTCAAACGGTGTCTTTATACATGTACGAGATTATGAACGCAATATTGATTGGGATAATGCTTCATCAATTGTTTCATGTAAATCATATGTTGACCGGAATATAGTAGAATCTAGTTTCATTAAGCATACAGATAATATAAACATGAATATAAGCAGTGGCATGTACAAACTAGATAATTTAATTGTCAAATATATTTGCAAACAAATCAAAATGTAGGGTTTCATATATTTGTAATTAGAGATAAGGTTTAAAAACTGCTTCAGACATACAGTACCTTCTGTATTTTAACTCCTATATATTGACTCGATCTTTTTGTCACATATCAAAACAATTGTTTTTTTATCGTTATTATGTTTTAATATACTATCTATCTATCTACCTATTACCTGACGCCGCGATCCCCGAAGGGGTGGCCACGAACGAACCGCCCCCATGCACCTCTGTTCCCAGTCAGTCGACGCCCCTCCCCCCAACCAGCACCGCCTTCGTTCATATACTTCCTCACTTCATCCTTCCACCTCTCTTTCGGTCTACCTCTCCCTCTCTGTCCCTCCACCTCGCTCTCGTACACCCTCTTAGTCATTCTCTCGCTTTCCATACATTCCATTATGGCCGAACCATCTCAGGTTATTCCTTTTCACACTTTCCAGCACATCTACCTCCACACCACACCTCCTTCTTACTTCCTCATTAGTCTGTCTATCCCTCCATGAAACTCTGCATGCACTTCTTAAGTAATTCATTTCCACTGCTCTCACTTTTGGTCTGAGTCTTTCAACCAACGTCCATGCTTCGCTTCCGTAAGTCAGTGTCGGGATTACCACACTGTCATGCAAGGACTTCTTCACGTCCATACTGACCACCCTATTTCTTGTTACTGCTTTCAACGTTCCTACAACCCTCTTCCCCTGTTGTATCCTCTCCCGCACTTCTTCATCCATAGTCCCATCTTTACTCAACACACTGCCCAGATACTTAAAAGAGTTGACTATCTCCATAGCCTGACCGTTCAGCTTCACCTCACACTCTGTGACTTCACCCCTTTCGAAGATCATAACCTTGCTCTTTCCCGCATTTACCTTCAAATTCCGTTTTTCGCACAATGTTCCAAACTCATTTACCAGACCCTGCAACTCCCATTCATTACCACTCATCAGAACTGTATCATCTGCAAACAGCAGTATAGGTAGCTTCCACTCAATTCCCTCCCTTTTCAGCAATACACCAACATCCACTGCTCTTGATAGTATTTCTTTCATTACTCCATCCATATATACAGTAAACAATCACGGGGACATCACACACCCCTGTTTCAACCCAACATTCAGGTCAAAGAACTAGCTCTGCTCACTCTCCACACGTACTGCCGCCTTTGCACCCTCATACATGCTCCTCACTGCTTTCAGCAACTTGCCATCTACTCCGTATATTCTAAGTACTTTCCACAAACCTTCTCTATCCACTCTGTCATAGGCCTTCTCCAAGTCCATAAAGGCAACATACACCTTTTGTTGCTTCTCCAGATATTTCTCCACAACACAATTCAGGGTAAAAATCTGATCTACACATCCTCTTCCCTTCCTAAAACCTCCCTGCTCGTCGCCTATCCATTTCTCCGTTCTCACTCTCACTCTCTCAATCACTACCCTACTGTATACCTTCCCTACTACGCTTAGAAGACATAT
The DNA here is from genome assembly GCA_037953745.1 of Lithodes maja. Classification (NCBI taxonomy): domain Eukaryota; kingdom Metazoa; phylum Arthropoda; class Malacostraca; order Decapoda; family Lithodidae; genus Lithodes; species Lithodes maja. Next base: position 10,052 of record JBAKBP010030744.1, on the reverse strand, counting down.
TCCTCGGTGGTTACCACACACTCCTCTTTCCCCTTTGCCCTTATATAGGGGGACTATTATACCAGTCTTCCAGTCATCGGGTGCACTCCCCTTCTCCCATGCTAGTTTGCACCTTTTCCATACCCATTCGATCACTATCTCACCACCATACCTCAACATTTCCCCACACACTCCATCTGTTCCTGGTACTTTCCCCAACTTCACTCTTTTCATGGCTTCCCACACTTCTGACCTCCTGATCCCCACCTCCTCCTCCACTACTTCTCTTCTACTCCCTCCCATACCATATCCAGTTATGTTTGCTGGCTCTTCATTCCTTACATTTAGCAACTCATTGAAGTACTCCCTCCATCTTTCGACTCTTTCTTGCTTCTCGGATAGCATTCTCCCATTCTTATCTTTCACACCCATACTGTTTCCCTTGCTACCTTCCCTAACTTTCTTGACTTCTTTCCAGAACAGTTTCTTACTCTCCCTCCATTTTACACTCAGATTCCTTCCAAATTCCTCATCTACTCTTCTCTTACTTTCCTTCACTACTCTTTTCACCACCCTCTTACTCTCCACGTACCTCGCTCGTTTCTGTCTCTCGAAATCTTCATTCCCTCTACTACCCAACCACTCTCTATATGAGGACCCTGGAGGACAAGGGGCGAATGTGCCACCATGAGCAAAATTGAGTTAGGACTGGTTCCCGATAGATGGAAGCACTGAAAATCACGTGGTGAAGAGCGTGTGAAGAGCGTTTTGCGATTTCCACCCATGCGGGCTCAGTACCCTAGGTTCTAAATCTCTTGTTTCGACCTTGTGTAGCGGCGGAGGAGGTATGGATTGTAGGAGGTGGAGGGGCGAATGTTCCCGCGCGCTCAAGCCAATGAGCGGCCGGCTAGCATTCCCCGGGTTAAAGGCCCGCCTCCCGGCCATGACACGTGCGTTTGCGCATTTTTTTTGCTGAAAATTTAACAGTATCTTAGTTTCATGGACATCTAATAAAGGATTAAATTTCAAGCAGATTGAACAATAATTACTATAGGCTGAAAAAAAAAATCTATTGTGCGTTTTTTTTTTTAATTTTTGTTTTTAATTTTTTTTTCTATCAATTTGTCTCTTCCAGAGGATTCTAATGGTTTATAATAACATGCTATTCTGTAATATTCTATGTATGCCACCTATTCTAGACTTTAAACACTCATAACTCGAAAGTAAGGTATTGACGCATTCGCCCCTTCTCCTCCAGGGTCCTCATATGCTTTCTTCTTTTCTTCCACAGCTATTCTTACCTCTTCTGTCCACCATGCTGTACCTTTCACTCCCCTCCCTCTTCTCCTCACTCCATACACCTCTTCACATGCTGCACAGATCTCATCCTTAAACACCTTGCTCATCTCCTCCACTTCCTCCATAACTTCCAGGTCGAACCCACCTAGTCGTCTTTCCACTGCTCTCCTGTACTCCTCCCTGACTTCTTCCTCCTGCAACCTCTCCACCCTCCTCACCATTCCATCCTCCTCTCCCCTCCCTCCAGCTCTCCTCACCCACTTTTTTTGTATCCTAACCTTAGCTACCACTACATAATTCGGGGCTGTTCGGCCAGGCAGCTTAGGGAACAACAACAACAACAACCACTACATAATGATCAGACAGACCCCCTCCAATACCCCTATACACCCTAGCATCCATCACAGATTTCTTCATTCGTTCATCCACAAATACATAATCAATCAATGACTTTCGTTCCACCACTGTCTCATCCTCCATCGTACACACCCGTTTCCACGTGTACCTATGGATCATTCTGTGTCGGAAGAAGGTGTTGGCTATCCAAAGCCTCCACCCCACACATATGTCCACAAGTGCACTACTATTCCCATACTAAACCGGTATATTTTATGACGATATTTTAGTATAATCGAAACCTCAAATAATCCTTTGAGTCTTTTATTGATGAATATCACTGTCTTTCCTTTATATTTGTAAATTACTTATTATGAGTTTTTAATTTGTTTTCGTTTAGGTATTTGCACTTCAATAATATCACATTGTATATGATCATTCTCTACCTGTGTGTGCGGGGTTATAGGTAGTTGAAATATTAGGAGTTGAATTGAAAAGCTTCCAAACCAAAGTCGCCGAAAAAAGATACCGGAAAAAAACTGCTTTATGTGACTCAACCATAAGCCCAATGAAAGCGTAAAATAGTTCCAGCTCGCGATGTCGTGACTGCTTCCCTATTTGGCGCGAGATTCTCCGTTCCACAATCTGTATTTATTCCGTACTGTTGGGCCCGCGCATTCGTACTTTTCTAGCTTAAAGGCTCAGTCACATAGATGAACGCTCTTTTTGCGGCAACTTTGCACTGATATCTACAGTATATTCTGGCAATAATCTGGCAATTTGGTTGATAAGAGGGGGCTGAGATCTTACAAAATGTTAACTACAAAAGTATCGGGGGTACTGTTCATTGATATATAGACATTTCTACTGTCTTTGGATGGTTATAGCTGAGTGATGTATAATATAACTTTAATTCAGCTGCTTCCCGATCGGAGTTGCCGATGAAAGAGGGCGGAATGTACCATCTCCCTTGAGCACGGAGATGGATAATTGTCATTGGTAATAATGTCTAGGAAGCGGGACAATTCGAGCCAAAAACTCAATTCCTGTCAAACTACAATTATGAATTACAATTTACAATTATGAATTACATACACAGACACACACACACACACATAAACACACACACACACACACACGAAACAATAATTACCTGTGGGGGAGAAACCTCATCCATGTTCATTTACATCCGCAACTTCTCTCTCTCCCCCCCCCCCCCCCACTCTCTCTCTCACCCCTCTCTCTCTCTCTCTCTCTCTATCTCTCGTGAGCGCCATGTTTCATTTTACCTATGCTGACGATGATCGTTCCACGTAGTAGGGCTTAACATGTGCACTACTACTACTACTACTACTTATGGTAATATTAATAATACAAACTGAAAAACTTATTTATTATTCACGTGCAGCACTGAGGCTGCATATCTAGTATATTTACGTAGAAACAGTACAATACTTATTCTACCTTAACTTGGAGGTGACATGCGAGCCTTGACGACCGAGATGGTGCCAGAGTTCCTACATACACAGATACACTGTGTATTAGAGACGTGGAACGCCATGTAGGTTGACCCAAGCTTATACTTGAGCATCTTCGTTAGGGAGGGACCACACTAGAACCCCTCTTAATTGGATATCATAAACTAAATAAATTCGTCTATAATTAGCCAGCTTAAAGTACAAGTGTTCCTAGTAGTGAAGCGATTAAACCTTTCAGTACCGGTGATGTATTTAATATTTTATTTCAGCTACATTTAGACGATTCTATTAAGCTTGGAAAATATATATGGTAGCTAAAAGCATTAATTGAGATAGTTCTATATCCTACTAATTGATAGACGTCCTTCCTAAGCTGAATAAAATCATCAAATAGTTACCAGAATATAGTGGATATGTCGTCACCGGTACTGAATGGGTTGAACTATGAGAGGCTAGGTATGCTCAACTACCATTTGGAGAAAACTAGCCCTCATACAAATACAAGACAATTGAATTAAGTCATGAGATGCATATAACTTTTAATTATGCGAAAATAGTATATATCTTCAATTTTGAATATTGTACTATGATAATGTAATAATGTATTAATATTAAATTCTGCAATAATATTATCGTTCAGTTTGATTAATGAGGGATAGTTTAAAAACATGGGTCAGCGTGCGCTCACAAACACACACACACACACACACACACATACACACACACACACAAATTGGGCTTGTCTCCTTTCATGTGTTAGCCTCAGTTCACCTAGCTGTAAATAGGTACCTGGAATAAGTGGACGACGTTGTGACGTCCAATCTGGGGTTGGCAAAAATGGTACAAGGCGAGATGGGTATCATATGGTTCACCTAAGCTAATGGCTACCTAAGCCTTCGGGCGAGACGGTACCGTCTATAGTGAGAATGGTACCATACAGATCCACCCTAAGCCTTCGTTTCCGATGTCGCCAATTGGCTAAATACAGACTACACACACATCCACAGCCATTCCAACAGTACATAAAACACTTAACATGCATTTCACGCAATACATTCCCAGTTAAGGAGGCGCGATAATAATGAGCTTAGCTCGCATTGCGTGGATTCCCCTTGACGAACAAGTAACTGAGTAACTGAGTAACACACACACACACATACACATCAATTACTATAAAAGTAAGACATCTTTTACTAGATGAAATCACATTGCACACAATATGAATACCTTAAGTGTAAAAAGTGTGGCTACAGCAAAGAGCAGTCTGTAACCAAAAAATACAATACATGTTTTACTATGTCGCCATGCTTTATATATTATTGTAAAAGACGCTTTGTATGGAGGACAAGAGGAAGAGGATTCAATATGGTAACACCACCCATAGCCGCTTTAGTTTAACATGATGGTAAATTGACATGGCCCCATCTTAATTTGTCAGCTATTCCGAAGATTTAGCACGCATTCTGTCAACTTAACTTAGTTTATTTGTATAGAGATAGAGACAGTTATCTCTACACTGGCTGAGCCCACACCATCACTAGGAGAAGAAAGTACCTGAATAGTATTTATTATGGTGTGAAAAAGTTGGTGTTAACAGATGGTGCGGCCCCCAGTCTTGTAAAACAACCAGGCCCTTTTTATAATGGCAGATGACCATTGCTGTCCGGTACGGTGCAACCACTTGATCTTGTGCAACCTATATGGGGCCACTGCTACACTCGGAGGCCATAGTCTCTACCCAACACAAAAATAATCGAGGACTTCACCTGTTTCTAATTATGTAAGTATATCTCTGGAAACAAATTTTATGAACAGGACTTCGTATACATCAACTATCAAACTATGTATATTATTTATTAAAATGCAAGTTCTATTCAAGTTGTATCACGAGTTAGTACAGGTATACAGGTATATTATTATCAACTCTGCGAAGCAGAGTGGTATCGCGCACACAGATCCCGCCCGTATACTGTGCACCATCAGTCAGCCTGTCTGTCGTCGTCGTCCGTCGTCGTCCGTCCGGAAACTCCTTCTAGACCGTTCATTGGATTTTCACCAAATTTCACAGGTATATTCATTTGGTCAATGCAAAGGTCAGTCAGAAATAAATTTTCAATTTAACTCAAAGGTTAAGGTCAATGGTCAAGGTTAAAAATAAGGTCAATATTTCATGTGTCTTAGTTTTTACTCAAACTTCTTCTTTTTCACTATAGAAGTTACTGGCAACCTTGATATCTTATTGACCAAATTTTAGACAAATATTCTGAAGGGTAAGGTCAAAGGTCAAGGTCCAAGGTCAAAATATTTTTGTTACTAGTATTTTACATATGTACTGTAAGATTTTCACTACTTACCATGCATATTTGGAATACCTAGGCCAAGGTCATACAAGAAACTATACAATTCCATATGAAAGGTCAAGGTCACAGGTCAAGGTCAAATATAAGGTCAATATGCTAATTTCTTTACTTTTCATGCAAACTTCACAACATTTGGTGATATAGTTGCACTTTAAATGAAAAGGAAAATCATACATTTTGAGACACATATCATGGGTCAAGGTGAAGGTCAAAGGTCAAGGTCAACTATTCTATACATATATATGAAACTAACTGATGGGTTTTAATGAAATTAGTCATGCTTATTTGATTTTCCTGGGCAATGTCAATGAAAACATTTATTTACTCTTACGTCAAAGTCACAGGTCAAGGTGAAAGGTCAACTTTATACTATTTATTTTTAGTTTGTATTCAAATGTCTTCATTTTCACTATACAAGTTACTGGTAACCTTGATATCGTATTGCACACATTTTAAATAAATATTCTAAAGGGTAAGGTCAAAGTTCAAGGTCAAAGGACAAAATAGTTTTTTTCTAGTATTTCTTATACTAACTGTTAAATTCTCACTAGGCTTACCATGTATATTCAGAGTATCTAGGCCAAGGTCATACAATAAACTATTCAATTCCATATGAAAGGTCAAGGTCAAATAAAAGGTCAATATGCTATTTTCTTTACTTTTCATGCAAACTTCACAAATTTGGTGAGATAGTTGCACTTTAAGTGAAAAGGAAAATAATAAATGTTGAGCCATATAAAGGTAAAGATAAAGGTCAAAGATCAACTTGTATTATTTATTAAAAAAATATTACTTAACTTTTCGAAAACTGGGCGTGTTATGGCTTATTACTTAAATATTATATATATCAAATTTCTCATCAATATTGGAATAGTTAAGGTCAGAGGTCAAGGTCAAAACAAGAGTATTTGTAATGTTCCCTAAACTCCTCCTTGACTGTTTAATGCATTGTCATCAAATTATACAGGCAAATTCAGTTGGTCAATGCAACGACCATCCAAATAATTATATGTATTTTATTTTTAGTCAAAGGTCAAAGTCAAGGTCACAGTATATGATCACTATTTGTAATCAATAGTTTTTATACAAATTTCATCATGTTCATGCTAGTTAATACGAACATTGCTGTTAAGCTAACTAAATCCTTGATAAGAAATTCTAAGGTCAAAGGTCAAGGTCGAAGGACAAGGTTAAAGGTCGAAATATGATTTTTACTATAGTCAAACCAGTATATAACCGACCCTGAGTCATCCATTCTTGGCTATACTGGGATCCTTCGCAGCACGGTCTTCTGTAAACACATTAGCAGCTGATAATTGACATTTTAGTTGATAAGCATCTATGACCACTTTCACTTCCCATATACATTCTCATTCACTCTCTTCTGCCCTCATTCCATATACTTCTCTTTAATAATCATTAGATAAAGTGAAGACACCCAGGTGATTTTGTTCAAATTACGAAGGACCTCATATATACAGTATAATACTGTACATATACAGTACATACCGTACACATTTTTAGATATACACTGGTATATATACTGTATATATGTGGGGAGATTGTAGGCACCAATCGATCAGGGCTAGACCCAGGTGAGGTTATAGGCATGTGATAAAGAGTCGCTGGAACTCCTGTTTCACTTGCTTGGCCTCTCTTACTGATTTTATTTGTGCCTCATTTACACTGAGAGCAATCCAGCTAGCTCTCACAAACACCTCCTCCTCCTATCCACTTCACTACACTAAACATGCACACCACACTTCATTCTTCCACACCAAAATAAAAAAAAAAAAAAAAAAAAAATGAATTGTAGCCCAGCCTCGGAGTCCCCAGGGGGGGGACCATAAATGCCCCCTCACCCGACCGACCATCCCCGGACGACCCCACACAATTACCTGGACCTCGGCCTGTTACTCTTTCTATTAATTTCTGCAACATTCGCGGACTTTCCTCTAACTTTCACTCTGTTGAGCACCATCTCTCCTCCTACAAACCTGATCTTCTCTTCCTCACCGAAACTCAGGTGTCTGTAGCAACATCCAGCAACCCCTTCTCTGTATCCTCCTACTTTCTCTATCCTAGTTTCAAAGCCAAAGGCGGATGTTGTGCATATGTGCACAACAAACTCACTTGCTCTCGTGTTCCTGATTTCGACTCCTCTGAATTCTCAACTTTATGGCTCAAACTTTCCTGTCATTCTCTTACTAAATATTTCTGTGCTGTCTATCTTTCCCCTAACTCTACCAACTTTCCCAAATTCTTTGACTATCTAAACTCTACAGTGGAACACATTCTATCCATTTCTCCTTTCTCAGAAATCTCCATCTTAGGAGATTTCAACGTTCACCACCGCCATTGGCTCTCCTCTCACACTACTGATCCACCTGGTGAACAAGCCTACGTCTTTTCTATCCTAAATGACCTAGAACAGTTAGTTCAGCAACCCACCCGTATCCCGGATCGCATCAGAGATTGGCCCAACATTCTTGACCTGTTTCTAACTTCTAACCCTTGTTCTTATACTGTCGATCTTTTCTCTCCTTTGGGCTCCTCCGACCATAAACTTATCTCTGTCACCTGTCCTATCTCTCCAGTACAGCCACCCGATCCTCCTAGCCGGCGGCGCTTGTGGCACTTTGGCGCTGCCGACTGGGAGGCTCTTCGGCAGTACTTCTTTGATTTCCCATGGAATGATTTCTGCTTCCATGGCCGAGGACCCTCGGAGAGTGCTGAACGCATTACCGAGGTAATCCTATCGGGCATGGAAGCATACATTCCATTCTCTTTCTCTCAGACTAATGCTAAAAAATCTTGGTTTACTCACGCCTGTTCTACTGCTGTCCGCAATAAGGAGGAAGCATTCAAACGGTACCGACGCCTTAAAACTCAAGACTCTCATTCTTCATATGTTTCTGCCCGGAATCAAGCCAAATCTGTTCTTCGACTTGCCAAACACTCTTTCATCAATAATAAATGCACTGAACTATCCAACTCTAGCTCTTCCCAAGCTTTCTGGCATCTAGCCAAAAACCTCTCCAACAATTTCTCTTCCTCGTCTTTCCCTCCCCTTTCCCACTCTGATGGCACAACCATCACTTCTTCCTCTGACAAAGCTAAACTCTTCGCTCAAACTTTTGCTAGAAACTCCACCTTGGATGATTTCGGTGCTATTCCTCCCTCTCCGCCCTCCTCTCTCTTACTTATGCCTAATATCCTAATCTCTTCTAAAGATGTACTTTCTACCCTCTCTGGGCTTAACACTAATAAGGCGTACGGTCCGGACGGTGTTCCTCCTGTTGTTCTCAAAAACTGTGCTTCCGTGCTGACTCCCTGCCTAGGCAAACTCTTTCGTCTCTGTCTATCCTCTAATGTCTTCCCTTCATGCTGGAAGTTTGCTCACATTCAACCTGTCCCAAAGAAGGGTGACCGCTCTCAACCCTCCAACTATCGTCCAATTGCTCTTATCTCTTGTCTTTCTAAAGTTTTTGAAACTATTCTTGCTTCCAAATTTCTTAAGCATTTCTCTTCTCATAATCTGCTCTCAGATCGCCAGTATGGCTTCCTTAAGGGTCGCTCTACTGGTGATCTTCTTTCATATCTTACTAACTCTTGGTCATCCTCCTTTCGGGACTTCGGTGAGACTTTTTCTATTGCACTAGACATATCGAAAGCCTTCGATAGAGTCTGGCATAAATCTTTAATTTCTAAACTACCCTCCTTCGGTTTCTATCCCTCCATCTGTGCCTTTGTCTCTAATTTCCTTTCCGGCCGTTCCATAGCCGCGATTGTGGACGGCCATTGTTCACTTCCTCACCCTATAAACTCCGGTGTTCCTCAGGGCTCTGTCCTATCTCCTATTCTCTTTCTAATTTTTATAAATGATCTCCTTAACTGTACCTTAATTCCCATCCATTCATACGCAGACGACTCAACCTTGCAGTACTCCATTAGTTTTTCAGAACGCCCCAGCCAGCAATCCCTCAACGACAAACGTAATGAAGCCATAGAACTCTTAAATTCTGATCTAAATACTATTTCCAATTGGGGCAGAGAAAACCTTGTTAACTTTAATGCTTCCAAAACCCAATTTCTCCATCTATCTACCCGTCAGGATCTCCCAGCGGACTATCCCTTATTCTTCAACAATACAAAAATCAACCCTTCATCTTCTCTCAATATTCTTGGTGTCTCTTTTTCTTCTGCTCTCATTTGGAAGGACCATATTACCAGTCTTGCTAAGGCAGCCTCCCAGAAGCTGGGTGTGCTCAACCGCCTTAGGGGGTTCTTTTCCCCTGCACAGCTTCTTGCTCTGTACAGGGGCATAGTGCGCCCTTGTATTGAGTATTGTTCACATGTGTGGGGAGGTTCCTCTCACACCGCTCTCCTAGACAAAGTTGAAAGGAAGGCCTTTCGTATCATTAACTCCCGTCCACTCACCAACTCTCTGCAATCTCTCTCTCTCCGCCGCAATGTTGCATCTCTCTCGCTATTCTATCGCTACTATAATAATCAGTGTTCCTCAGAGCTATCCCAGTGCATACCACCTCCTTTACGTAGGGCACGTGGTACCCGTCTTGCAACTCAATCCCACCCCTAC
>JBAKBP010030743.1:0-25315 GCA_037953745.1 Lithodes maja | reverse complement strand
GTGCTAATACTGAATCACCCAGGAGAGCCGCCGAGTCAAAACTCTTAAAACCAACTCCAGCTTTAGCCTCCTCCTGTTGATCGTTCCTCCGCTGGTCTGAAGACGGAGGACTAGGCTGTGACACTTTAGCTGCCCGAGCTCGGGTGACAACACACGCCATGGGTTGTGTCTGGCACCGCTCGACCCACTCTTGCTCTTCCCTACTCACGTCGGCCGGCCTCTCGGCAACGACTAAGGGTAGAACCTCAGAAGCGGGCATTGCAAAGTCGTTGCCGAGAAGAAGGTCGACTCCCTCCACTGGCAGTTCCTCCACAATCCCGACATCCAATTCACGTGCCACACCATCCACCTCCAACCGCACCAGCGGGTATGACCGAGTTGCATTAATACCCTGCACCACTACCACCTGAGCCGCGTTTATAGGGTAGCCAGTCAAGTTTTTCATCAGAGTCTGGGAAGCACCTGTATCACGCAAGACCTCTACTCCATACTTGCGCCCCGCCCACATCACGCAACCCCGCCCTCTATGGTCGCAAAAAACATCCTGAGCAGGGTTCGAGCCTCCCAGGTGCTTCTGCATTGGCTGTGCCTCAGGCTCTGACGAACTGCCCCGGGCAAACTCAGACGACTTCGGAGACACACCAATGTTGCAGGCCAAAGACACAGCTGCTGTAGGTGGTTTGCTAGGACAGACTCTTGCAAAGTGCCCCTTTTTATGACAATGATAACACTCCAACTCCCCTTTGGGCTTCCCTTGGTACTGGGAAGGGCCCGGCCCCTTCTTAAACGGGACGGTGCTAGTCTTGTGGTCAGTCTTGGTATCATGGCTCTTGTACTTGTTTGCATAAGGTATATCACTAACTCGGGGGGGTGGGGCATCACGCCCCTTGTTACCTGCCTCACTACGCTGGGCAGACCCGCACCCACGAATTAGTGATAGCCGGAGGTCAGCCATCTCAGCTGCCTCCTGTAGAGTTTTTGGTTGCTTTTCTTTCAGGTTTAACGTCAGGTCGCCGCCCGTGCATTTGAAAAACTGCTCTAAAAGCACGAACTGTTTAATGTCGTCAAACGTACTAGCTTTCTCCGACCTCAGCCAAATCCCAAAAGCATCGGACAGCTCCCGGGCATGTTCCAAAAAGGTGCTCTCCCGACCCTTGGAAACACCCCGGAACTTCAACCTGTACGTCTCTGGTTGTAGTTCGTATGCTCTCAGGACAGCCTCCTTGAGTTCCTCATAGATAATACAAGACTCTATAGGCAATGCATCATAAGCCTTGAGTCCCTTGCCTACAAGTCTAGAGGAAACAAGGGCTGCCCACTTCTCCCCAGGCCACTGGTGTTCCTGGCACTTCTTCTCGAATCTCATGAACAATTCGGTGACACCCGACTCATCAAATACAGGGACTAGCTTCAACAGGTGCGACAAAGATTGGTCCCGATGTCTGTTACCTCCCCCAATATTTCGCCCTGTTACCTCCACTCGAGATCTCTCCAGCTCCCTGTCAGCCCGATACCTAGTAGACTCTGCCTGCAGTTCAGCCTCTCGTATAGCTGTTCTCGCTGCAGCCTCAGCCTGCACACTAGCCTGTCTTTCGGTAGCCTCAACCTGAGCTCTCGCAACCTCAGCCTGCACACTAGCCTGTCTCTCGGCAGCCTCAACCTTGGCCATCTCAAGCCGAAACAACAATTCTGGAGTCAACCCTTGAGGAGGGGAAGGTGCATTTAATGGAGAGGGTCCCTGTGATTGAATTCCACGCTGCCATTGACCATCAACTTGGGGGTATGTACTATATTCAGGCACCCTGACGTTTGATACGGGGGTAGAGTGGAGGGGGGGCTGGGGACCGGGGCCCCCAGTCGCCTCTCCACCCAGGTCTCTCCCTTCTAAACCAATATCAAAGTCCTCAGCTGATCTTTCCTCATGCCACTTAAACCCTGGTGACCCTGAAGACCTGCCACACACTTTAAGCCATACTTATTCAGCTTCAACACCCTAGCAGCGGTAAGGGGCACCTCTAAAAATCTTCTAGCACCCTCCTCGCTATCGACTAGCCACTCCACAGGTCTTTCTCCCTCCGAGCCTGTATCGTGACCTGACCCACCACTGTGTTCTGATTCGTCTCCCATTGTGTCCACCAAAAATTCTCACGTTTATAAAAAAAAAAAAGTACCCAAGCTCCTATGTAGCACTATTCACTTGCCAAAAATGTCTGAAGACTCTCAAGTGCTATACTACTTTGCCAATTTTTTTTTAAACGTGCCCACTATATTCCTCAATAAAACAAATGACCACAACAATCCTGCAATTATCTCTTAGTTCACAAGATCCTGAGCTAGGTCGCCATTTGTTACGATCCATGTTCTCAAAGACACAGGGCTCTTCAACATTGGACTAGATAATGGCAAAAAGCAACAACGGTAACACTAGATCCAACCCCTGCCTTAAACACTGGAAAACAAAACACCATTACCGCCCTGAGTCGTGCCTGGACAACGAGGTATCCTATGACTCGGTAACTGGTGCACACACACTAGGCTGACGCTCAATGAAACAGCCTATTCTCAAACAGTAAAAGATTACTCGATTATGTTACACAAAGAAAAGATAGTTAACATGATTAATTAACATTACGGTAGATACTCAAATAACTGGCACTCCTGTATTAAAGAAAGTGCAATGCTAGTCCTGCAACATCAACTGGAAACTTCTGAAATAAGTCTGATGCTGGGAAGATGTTCGTAAAGAATCTTGAACAATTATAATGCAGAATACGGGTCACAATAAATGCTAGGACATATAGTAATAATAGGCAGGTGAATAATAAAGTGCGCAAAGGTAGTAATGCTCGACAACTAAAGAAATGCTTCGTGACACAACGCAACAGCCTACTAGGGTTGTGCAACTCAACAACAACCTCGGCTCAAAAGTGCAGTGAATAATAATGCTGCATACATATAATAATGGGGCTTACCTCTAACCAGTGTCTGCTCAGTTAATAAAGTCTAGCTGGGGTATCAAGGCAGGGCAACAATGGGCGAGCATGCGGCTCGTAGCCTAACGTTGTCCAAGGGTGGTATAATGAAGATTATGTTATATGACGGGGATGCTCTCTTGATAAATCTAGGTCTCCAGTACCTAGCTCTATCCTGGCGATCCCTCAGAAGTCAACACAAAGAGGCAGCACTATGTTGTGAGGGATAGGCTATGGCCCTCTCACACCACAGCGCTGTGCTCGCAAAGTAAACCAACCCGAAGACATCTTAGGCTCCCACAGTACCTGTCGATGTCGTGCAGAGCTTAGCTAACACTGCACACATCGGAGACAACGACACAGTAACCTTACCCCCAGTCTAGCTTTAGATAACCAAGCAGAATCACTCAACACCTTGCAAGGGAGACATATACCGGTCTACAACCTTCCCGAGAGAGGACACATACGGAAAAGTCCGTCTCTCTAAACCTCAATAAAGCATAATACCTCCTTAACCTAATACATGGAAATATCTGAGAACTTCGCGTACAATACGACTGGTCGACGGTGAACGTCTATGCTGAAACCAGAAGGGATGTTGAGTTTAATAAAGATTAGAGAATGAGAAAGGAGAAGTCGAGAGAGAGAAATAGTATGCAAAGTCGCGAGTATGGGGGACAGAATTGCAAAGGATGTAGGCGATACGCGTGTCAGGCATGCTCTGAGCTGGTAAAGAACACGAGGCAGCGACGGGAAGGGACTAGTTGACCACCCGGCCGCCAACGCCATCAGCGCCCAAGCGAGCCGCGTCATAGCTCACCTCGCTGCCGGGTGTACTCCCTCACAGTCTCTCGCTCGCCTCCCACACAAGCAACATTTATATTATAGCGAATATAAAATATAAGGCGCGGTCGCAGACCAAAACAAAGACCATTTCTAGACTGTCTGTGGCAACACGACACTAATGAAATAAAGCAGATCATTCTAGGACAACTGTAGCCTATCCCCTCATCCTGGCGAGCGCTAGCGAGCTGCAATGCCCCACACAACCATTCTGCTAACGCCGGGAGGCGTCACACACCCCACAAGATATGGGACACTCAACCATGAGCCCATATCTGAACAGGCAGAATGTCGCTAGAATCTGCCACTCCTAACCACTCTGCCACTCATGGAATGCAAGCTCAGTCTCCTCAAAAAAAAATACAACAACATTTTTATATAAACAAAATCTGATCACCCTTCCCAAATATAATACATTAATTGATAACATTGTGCTCCCAGAGCGAGCTTTAAGAAGCACAGCCTACTGAGGGAAAATCATCTGCACTCAGTACTCAGCTACAATATTATCTTAAAATTAATTATTAAAAAGAAAGAGTTTTTATTTAATTTTTCATATTTTATTTTAATGTTGTTTTTGGCGGCTACTATAGATGTAGCCTAATTTTCTTCTAATCAAAGACAACAACTCCTGTCCTGCGACCCTACGCTGATGCTACTCACGCGAGCCAACATGCACCAGCGCAAAAAGACACCTCGAGCCAAGACAGGAGGCTATACCAACATACTGTGGTAGCCTACCCCGGATCCTCCACCCGCGACAAACACTGACTGAACAGCGAGGGTTCTCCTGCAAACAAAGCCAAAACATTATCAGTGCCCTTAGCATGCCACACATCCAACTTGTGTTCCGGCAGCACAACAACACCTGACACTGATAAACTGCCCAGTTCATCGCAAGACTGGCACTTCTCTTCGCTCTTTCCGGCAACGGGGCCTGCCAATAACCCTTCACTAGTTCTACCTTCGTGATGAGCGAGGCAGCCCCGAAGCGGTCTATGGTGTCGTCAACTCTGGGTAATGGATAGGCGTCTGTCAGGGATAATGCTTCCACACTCTTGCAATCAACATACACACGGACTCTGCCACCAAACTCAGGTTGCAAAGCCACTGGCAACGACCACTCACGATATCCCTCATCCCTCAGACCCCCTCTCCACACGCCGTCCAGCTCCGCCTTCACAACAGGCTGTCGAGCAGGATTCACACGGTAGGGAACCAACTCGAGCCTTGCACTGTCTCCAGCCTCCATGTCAGATTCTACCCCGTACATCAGGCCTGGAGAAGCAACAACCATGCGGACGGACTGCCACAGCCTAGTAAACAACTCCTCTTGTCGCTCAGGAACAAGAGGTTGCAACTTATCTCGCAGAACAATATGCCTAGTGCCCTCCCACATCTCCTTCACCATGTGGAGAGGACCCCTCACCTGATGCCCGAAAACAAGCTCATTCGGACTGAAACCGAGACTCTCTCCAGGTACTTCTCTTGCCGCGAACAAAACATACGGCAGACCAAGGTCCCAATCCTTTCCATTTTCTGCGCAGTAACATCGAAGCATGCTTTTCAGCGTGGCGTGCCACCTCTCCATCACCCCTTGACTCTCCGGGTGATACGCAGAAGAGACGACAGTGCTGATGCCATGCTGAATCATAGTTTGTTTAACTAACAGATTAGATGTAAAATTAGAACCTTGGTCCGATTGCACCTCTTGCGGGTAACCATACCGCGAGCAATACAAGAGCAGGTTCCGGACAACAGTTTTCGCCGTGCCATTTCTCACTGGATATGCATTAGGATAACGAGTGGCCACATCCATGATTGTTAATAGAAATTTATTACCGGCATTAGTAGGGGGTAGGGGTCCGACCATATCAATGATGACCTTACTGAAGGGCGGTCCACTGACAGGAATGGGGTGCAACGGGGCTCTCGGAATTGTTTGGTTAGGTTTTCCAACCCTCTGGCACGTATGACACCTTGCTATCCAGGTTACCACCTGCCCCTTCAACCCCGGCCACCAAAACAATTTTTCTAAAGCCGCCACCGTTTTTCTCACCCCTAGATGTCCTGCCAGTAGTATGTCATGTGCCAACCTCAGTAGGCTATCCCTGCACTCCCGTGGCACCACCAACTGGTCCACTACTCCGGACCCCTCTTGCCAACTACGTTTAGGGTCTTGAAAACGCCTATAGAGGATGCCTTCTAAATAAAAAAAATCTCCTGGCTGTGCATCGCCGTCCTGGTCGAGCTCTACAGCTCCATTAGCACACGTTTGGAGCTCAGGGTCCTCTAGTTGCAACCGACGTATATCTGAGGGTGCCAAGCGATCTGACTGCTCCCGGAGCAATGCATGACCTTCCCCGATACTGGGCTGCTCCCTCTGTCTCTCTCGATGTACATAACGTTGCTGTCGTGGAGACTCGTCATGCCCAGCCTCGTCACTCTCGATGACAGGCCCAGGGGCTACTCTAGAATTAAGTAATGGTGCTAATACTGAATCACCCAGGAGAGCCGCCGAGTCAAAACTCTTAAAACCAACTCCAGCTTTAGCCTCCTCCTGTTGATCGTTCCTCCGCTGGTCTGAAGACGGAGGACTAGGCTGTGACACTTTAGCTGCCCGAGCTCGGGTGACAACACACGCCATGGGTTGTGTCTGGCACCGCTCGACCCACTCTTGCTCTTCCCTACTCACGTCGGCCGGCCTCTCGGCAACGACTAAGGGTAGAACCTCAGAAGCGGGCATTGCAAAGTCGTTGCCGAGAAGAAGGTCGACTCCCTCCACTGGCAGTTCCTCCACAATCCCGACATCCAATTCACGTGCCACACCATCCACCTCCAACCGCACCAGCGGGTATGACCGAGTTGCATTAATACCCTGCACCACTACCACCTGAGCCGCGTTTATAGGGTAGCCAGTCAAGTTTTTCATCAGAGTCTGGGAAGCACCTGTATCACGCAAGACCTCTACTCCATACTTGCGCCCCGCCCACATCACGCAACCCCGCCCTCTATGGTCGCAAAAAACATCCTGAGCAGGGTTCGAGCCTCCCAGGTGCTTCTGCATTGGCTGTGCCTCAGGCTCTGACGAACTGCCCCGGGCAAACTCAGACGACTTCGGAGACACACCAATGTTGCAGGCCAAAGACACAGCTGCTGTAGGTGGTTTGCTAGGACAGACTCTTGCAAAGTGCCCCTTTTTATGACAATGATAACACTCCAACTCCCCTTTGGGCTTCCCTTGGTACTGGGAAGGGCCCGGCCCCTTCTTAAACGGGACGGTGCTAGTCTTGTGGTCAGTCTTGGTATCATGGCTCTTGTACTTGTTTGCATAAGGTATATCACTAACTCGGGGGGGTGGGGCATCACGCCCCTTGTTACCTGCCTCACTACGCTGGGCAGACCCGCACCCACGAATTAGTGATAGCCGGAGGTCAGCCATCTCAGCTGCCTCCTGTAGAGTTTTTGGTTGCTTTTCTTTCAGGTTTAACGTCAGGTCGCCGCCCGTGCATTTGAAAAACTGCTCTAAAAGCACGAACTGTTTAATGTCGTCAAACGTACTAGCTTTCTCCGACCTCAGCCAAATCCCAAAAGCATCGGACAGCTCCCGGGCATGTTCCAAAAAGGTGCTCTCCCGACCCTTGGAAACACCCCGGAACTTCAACCTGTACGTCTCTGGTTGTAGTTCGTATGCTCTCAGGACAGCCTCCTTGAGTTCCTCATAGATAATACAAGACTCTATAGGCAATGCATCATAAGCCTTGAGTCCCTTGCCTACAAGTCTAGAGGAAACAAGGGCTGCCCACTTCTCCCCAGGCCACTGGTGTTCCTGGCACTTCTTCTCGAATCTCATGAACAATTCGGTGACACCCGACTCATCAAATACAGGGACTAGCTTCAACAGGTGCGACAAAGATTGGTCCCGATGTCTGTTACCTCCCCCAATATTTCGCCCTGTTACCTCCACTCGAGATCTCTCCAGCTCCCTGTCAGCCCGATACCTAGTAGACTCTGCCTGCAGTTCAGCCTCTCGTATAGCTGTTCTCGCTGCAGCCTCAGCCTGCACACTAGCCTGTCTTTCGGTAGCCTCAACCTGAGCTCTCGCAACCTCAGCCTGCACACTAGCCTGTCTCTCGGCAGCCTCAACCTTGGCCATCTCAAGCCGAAACAACAATTCTGGAGTCAACCCTTGAGGAGGGGAAGGTGCATTTAATGGAGAGGGTCCCTGTGATTGAATTCCACGCTGCCATTGACCATCAACTTGGGGGTATGTACTATATTCAGGCACCCTGACGTTTGATACGGGGGTAGAGTGGAGGGGGGGCTGGGGACCGGGGCCCCCAGTCGCCTCTCCACCCAGGTCTCTCCCTTCTAAACCCAATATCAAAGTCCTCAGCTGATCTTTCCTCATGCCACTTAAACCCTGGTGACCCTGAAGACCTGCCACAC
The DNA here is from genome assembly GCA_037953745.1 of Lithodes maja. Taxonomy (NCBI): domain Eukaryota; kingdom Metazoa; phylum Arthropoda; class Malacostraca; order Decapoda; family Lithodidae; genus Lithodes; species Lithodes maja. Next base: position 17,051 of record JBAKBP010030743.1, on the reverse strand, counting down.
ACTTTAAGCCATACTTATTCAGCTTCAACACCCTAGCAGCGGTAAGGGGCACCTCTAAAAATCTTCTAGCACCCTCCTCGCTATCGACTAGCCACTCCACAGGTCTTTCTCCCTCCGAGCCTGTATCGTGACCTGACCCACCACTGTGTTCTGATTCGTCTCCCATTGTGTCCACCAAAAATTCTCACGTTTATAAAAAAAAAAAAGTACCCAAGCTCCTATGTAGCACTATTCACTTGCCAAAAATGTCTGAAGACTCTCAAGTGCTATACTACTTTGCCAATTTTTTTTTAAACGTGCCCACTATATTCCTCAATAAAACAAATGACCACAACAATCCTGCAATTATCTCTTAGTTCACAAGATCCTGAGCTAGGTCGCCATTTGTTACGATCCATGTTCTCAAAGACACAGGGCTCTTCAACATTGGACTAGATAATGGCAAAAAGCAACAACGGTAACACTAGATCCAACCCCTGCCTTAAACACTGGAAAACAAAACACCATTACCGCCCTGAGTCGTGCCTGGACAACGAGGTATCCTATGACTCGGTAACTGGTGCACACACACTAGGCTGACGCTCAATGAAACAGCCTATTCTCAAACAGTAAAAGATTACTCGATTATGTTACACAAAGAAAAGATAGTTAACATGATTAATTAACATTACGGTAGATACTCAAATAACTGGCACTCCTGTATTAAAGAAAGTGCAATGCTAGTCCTGCAACATCAACTGGAAACTTCTGAAATAAGTCTGATGCTGGGAAGATGTTCGTAAAGAATCTTGAACAATTATAATGCAGAATACGGGTCACAATAAATGCTAGGACATATAGTAATAATAGGCAGGTGAATAATAAAGTGCGCAAAGGTAGTAATGCTCGACAACTAAAGAAATGCTTCGTGACACAACGCAACAGCCTACTAGGGTTGTGCAACTCAACAACAACCTCGGCTCAAAAGTGCAGTGAATAATAATGCTGCATACATATAATAATGGGGCTTACCTCTAACCAGTGTCTGCTCAGTTAATAAAGTCTAGCTGGGGTATCAAGGCAGGGCAACAATGGGCGAGCATGCGGCTCGTAGCCTAACGTTGTCCAAGGGTGGTATAATGAAGATTATGTTATATGACGGGGATGCTCTCTTGATAAATCTAGGTCTCCAGTACCTAGCTCTATCCTGGCGATCCCTCAGAAGTCAACACAAAGAGGCAGCACTATGTTGTGAGGGATAGGCTATGGCCCTCTCACACCACAGCGCTGTGCTCGCAAAGTAAACCAACCCGAAGACATCTTAGGCTCCCACAGTACCTGTCGATGTCGTGCAGAGCTTAGCTAACACTGCACACATCGGAGACAACGACACAGTAACCTTACCCCCAGTCTAGCTTTAGATAACCAAGCAGAATCACTCAACACCTTGCAAGGGAGACATATACCGGTCTACAACCTTCCCGAGAGAGGACACATACGGAAAAGTCCGTCTCTCTAAACCTCAATAAAGCATAATACCTCCTTAACCTAATACATGGAAATATCTGAGAGCTTCGCGTACAATACGACTGGTCGACGGTGAACATCTATGCTGAAACCAGAAGGGATGTTGAGTTTAATAAAGATTAGAGAATGAGAAAGGAGAAGTTGAGAGAGAGAAATAGTATGCAAAGTGGCGAGTATGGGGGACAGAATTGCAAAGGATGTAGGCGATACGCGTGTCAGGCAAGCTCTGAGCTGATAAAGAACACGAGGCCGCGACGGGAAGGGACTAGTTGACCACCCGGCCGCCAACGCCGTCAGCGCCCAAGCGAGCCGCGTCATAGATCACCTCGCTGCCGGGTGTACTCCCTCACACTCTCTCGCTCGCCTCCCACACAAGCAACATTTATATTATAGCGAATATAAAATATAAGGCGCGGTCACAGACCAAAACAAAGACCATTTCTAGACTGTCTGTGGCAACACGACACTAATGAAATAAAGCAGATCATTCTAGGACAACTGTAGCCTATCCCCCCATCCTGGCGAGCGCTAGCGAGCTGCAATGCCCCACGCAACCATTCTGCTAATGCCGGGAGGCGTCACAAAAGGGTTATGGGAGATAATTCGCAGCCTGTTCATTGCTGGAGGCCCATTTTACACTGAATACAATCGTCTAATAGTAGCCAGAGTAAATTTAAAGGATGGCACCGGTACAGTAAGGGTTAATAATCTCGTCAACGGTGGACGGTGAAAGGCAAGATCGTTGAACAAAGAGTATTAGGGGCTTTTAATCTTCCACTAGCATGGTCTTTATAGCGTGAGTAAAAGAGTACAGGCTTTCATTTGCTTTAGCATGACGAGTATATTCAGTGTACGAAGAAATGGGAGTCAAAGGTTAACTCGTATAAATTTGCTTTATATTATTCCTAAGTCATTTTTAAATTCATTATACATGACGCTGCATAGAGTCATGTCATATTAGAATTCTTGATAGTATTAGACAATTACAAATATTATGACATGAGACCCGAACCGCACTTTGTGTGGAGCACTTGGTCTTTAGTTTTCGGTAAGTATGATTTAATTTTTATTTTTCTATGTGAATGAGGGAGACAAAAGGCATAACTGCCTGCAGCGAGTGCCTCCCCCAGATTTCAATGAGTGACAGGGCCGAAAACAAGGGACGTTCGAGCAAAAATGCCTGGACACACAGAGTTTGAAGCAATTTAACTCACAGGAAGAGGGAAAGACTGATTCTGGGAGAGAGTTCCAGAGCTCAGCAGTTGAATAGAAGAAAGTCTGATAATAGCATTTCACTCTTGGGTTGGACAGTTGCACAGAATAGGGGTGGGACTGTGTTGCATGGCGGGGACTACGCACCCTACGTAGAGGAGGTGGTGAACACTGGGAAAGCTCTGAGGAACACTGATTATTGTAGTAGCGATAGAATAGCGAGAGAGATGCAACATTGCGGCGAAGAGAGAGATTGCAGAGAGTTGGTGAGTGGACGGGAGTTAATGATACAAAGGAGTACAAAGGAGTACAAAGGAAATCAAGCAACAACAGATCTAGTGACCCTTCAAGGCTGCTTGTCCTCCAAAACACTGAGGATCAAGTGTCCAAACAGTGGTTTAGAGTGGGTAAGGGAACATTGGAAAGGGAACTACTGCCCTGCCACTAACGTGGCAGGACTAGGAAGTTAGTAGGGGACATATGGGTTAGTAACTGAGGGGAGGATAAAATAAAGTTATTCATTTACAAACGCAGTCAGTCGCGGGTTTGATGCGAGATATTTGTCTAGGCGGAATTTAAATGAATCAACGGTGCTGCAGTCTATAACGTCTCGGGGAAGCCCATTCCACAAGTTGACAACTCGATTGAAGAAGAAATTCTTAGATTCGTGTGAGTTAAAAGATTTACCAATAATTTTGCAACCGTTTCCCCCCGTGTAATTAGATTGGTCGATAGTGAAGTACTTACTACAGTTCATATTGTCGATGCCTTTGATGATTTTGAACACTTGAATTAAGTCACCTCTTAATCTACGCTGGGTTAAAGGAAATAGATTTAATTCTCTAAGACGCTCTTCGTATGGTTTGTTCTTTAGGCTAGGTATCATTTTGGTAACTCTACGTTGAACTCGTTCTAGCTTGTTTATGTCTTTTTGGTAATAAGGGCACCAGCATTGAACGCAGTATTCCAGAAGAGGGCGGACTAAGGAATTGTAAAGGGTTAGGATTACGTCTTTGGATTTATGCTCAAATGATCTGCCTATAAAGCCAATTATTTTGTTTGCCTTCTTAACAACTTCTGAACATTGTTGTCTCGGTTTTAGGTTACTCGATATTGTTACTCCCAGATCGGTTTCTCTGTTTACATTCTTAAGCTGAGTGCCATTCATCGAATAGTTTGCTTTCTCATTTAGGAATCCGATATGTAGTACTTTACATTTATCCGTATTGAAACTCATTTGCCAAATTTGGGCCCAATGTGACAATTTATCTAGATTGTGTTGCATATCGTCAACTTGATCTTTTGAGAGTATGCTATTTGCAATTTTTGTATCGTCAGCAAATTTTGAGATTGTACAGGTGAGACCCTCATCTATGTCGTTGATGTAAATAAGAAAGAGAATTGGTCCTAGTACCGATCCCTGGGGTACCCCGCTACTTACATTGGTCCATTTAGATGCCTTACCGTTTATGACTACTCTTTGCTTTCTGTCGCTGAGCCAATTTTCTATCCATTTCAACACACCGTCTTGTATTCAATGCGATTTTAGTTTTAGCAGTAAACGTTTGTGGGGAACCTTGTCAAAGGCCTTTTGAAAATCAAGGTATATAATATCTACAGCTTTACTCTCATCGTAGAGGTTGAGGATATCGTGGAAGAAGTCTAAGAGGTTTGTTAAACAGGAACGTTTTTTACGAAAGCCGTGTTGAGTATCTTTAAGTATGGTATTTTCCTCTAAGTGATTTACGAGTCTGTCTCTTATGACCGTTTCTAGCATTTTACATACAACTGAGGTTAAGCTAATTGGACGATAGTTACTGGGTAGGGATTTGCTGCCTTTTTTGAATATCGGTGTTACGTTGGCTATCTTCCACTGATCAGGCATAGTTCCAGACTGCAAGGATTTATTGAATAGTAATGTCAGTGGTTTGGAGAGCTCATCCTTAGCTTCCTTTAGAACTCTAGGCGAGATTGTATCAAGTCCAGGCGTTTTATTTACCTTGAGTTTATCTAAACAATTCAATACTTCTCTCTCTGTAACGGTAATATTGCTTACAACATCTGAATTATCAATCTGAATCGGCGATGGTGTAGGGATATCACTGAGGTCTTCTGTTGTAAAAACTGATGCATAGAAGGTATTGAGGGCATTACTCATTTGTACTTCGTCTTTGGTGTATTCTCCATTTTCATCGACTAACGTCCAACAGTTGAAGTAACTACTTTTTTCTTTCTGATATAACTATAGAATTCTTTCGGGTTTGTTTTACTTTGATTCGCAATATGTAACTCTAGGGTCTTTTTACTTTGCTTAATTAACTTTTTGGCTTTGCGTCGTAGCTCTACAAATTTCACCCGTTCTTCGTCATTTTGTGAGGATTTTAATCTATCATTAGCAAATTTTTTAGCAAGCAGGCAGTTTGAAATATCTTTATTCCACCATTTGGGCTTATTATTATGCCTGGACGCCGTATTTTCGATGGTATGCAGTCTTGCACTGCTTTTAGGTAAGTGGCTTCGAATAACTTCCAAGATGTATTTATGTCGTTATTGTTAATTAAAAAGCTCCAGTCAGTTTCTTTAAACATAGCTCTAAGTTTATGAAAGTTTGCTTTCTTGAAATTAGGGACTTTTTCGATGCTATTATTTGGTTCGTTACTAGTAAAGTTTAAAGTGAAAGTTATCGTACGATGGTCGCTGTTACTGAATACATCACCAACATTCAAATTCTCTATTAATTCTTCTTTTGTTGCAAGTACAATGTCAAGAACGTTATTACCACGGGTCGGTGTTCGAACAAATTGATAAAGCGAACTCTCTTGCAAGTTCGTATACAAGTCATGTCCGGAGTGTGAAGTAAGCGTATCGCCCCACTTGGTCACAGGTAAATTAAAGTCGCCAAAAAATACGGTATCTTGTGAGTTACTTACATCTGCAATTTGTTCATAAATTTATCGGTCAGTTTGCACTGATTGAGCTGGAGGTCTGTATATTAATGCAAGTATTATTTTTGTACCTTTATTATTCTTTATTAGCACAAAAGATGTGTCGACGTTCACAATTTGAGGTTTTGACAAGAGGGTCGGGTTAAGACTTTCTTTGATATAAAATAAAACGCCACCTCCATTTTTATTTATTCGGCTTTTCTCAAACATTACATAACCGGGAAGTGAATACTCTGCTAAAAAGTCTCTATCTACTGTATTGAGCCAAGATTCTGTTATACCAATCACATCATAATTTTCAGTAAACACTAATTCCTCTAAATCTGAAAATTTATTGCGTATGCTGCGAGCGTTTGCATAGAAAACCTTTAAAGTTGCGGTTTTAGAACTCACAGAACGTTCTTTAATCAAATTTTTGGTTCTGATCGGATCTACATTTACATTCATGGCTGACATCGGTCCTCGGTCGTTATCCCTGGCGGTTTTGAATTTGGGTCGTGTTGGTGGAGCTTTATCCAAATTCGAGGTTCTTGACAGATTAGCATTTAATTCCTTCGCAGGTTGCCGCCCTCGCTGTCTTCGGTCCTCCTTCCTGGTTGTCCTGTGCTGAGTCGATTTCTTCTCCGAAAATCCTTCACCGCATCGTTGAGAAGACGCCCAAAACGTGCTGCTCCCACCTGGTTCAGATGAACTCCATCGTCCGAAAACAAATAGTCATCGTAGTAGAAATTGTCCCAGGTGTCGACGAATCCCACGTTTTCCTTCCTGCAGAGGTTTGCTAGACAACGATTTGTGCTGCTGGCTATGTTGTAAAATCGGCTCTCTACACCAAGCCGGGGGACGATTCCTGAGATGATGATCCTTGATGACTTCTCCTTAAACGACTTGATCAGCTGCTGGTACTTTAAAAGCAAATCTTCCGACCGGGTTCGCTGTACATCGTTGGATACGAAAGGCTTTCCTTTCTACTTTATCTGTGAGTGCGGTGTGAGAGGATCCTCTCCACACATGTGAACAATACTCAATACAAGGACGCACTGTGCCCCTGTACAGAGCAAGAAGCTGCACAGGGGTAAAACAAAAACTTAAGGCGGTTGAGCACACCCAGCTTCTGGGAGGCTGCCTTCGAGAGACTGGTAATATGGTCTTTCCAAGAGAGAGCAGAAGAAAAAGAGACACTGAGAACATTGAGAGAAGATGAAGGGTTGATTTTTGTATTGTTGAAGAATAAGGGATAGTCCTCTGGAGGTTCCTGACGGGTAGTAAGATGGATACATTGAGTTTTGGAAGCATTAAATGCAACAAGGTTTTCACTACCCCAATTGGAAATAGTATCTAGATAAGAAGATAAGTATTTTATGGCTTCATTACGTTTACTTTTGAGGGACTGCTGGCTGGGGCGTTCTGGAAAACTAATTGAGTGGTGCAAGGTAGAGTCATCTGCATATGAATGGATGGGACTGGATGTACAGTTGAGAAGATAATTTATGAAAATTAGAAAGCGAATAGGAGATAGGACAGATCCCTGAGGAACACCGGAGTTGATAGGATGAGGAAATGAGCGATGGCTGTCCACAACCGCAGCTATGGAACGGCCGGAAAGGAAATTAGAGATAAAGGCACAGATGGAGGGACAGCAACCGAAGGAGGGCAGTTTGGAAATTAAAGATTTGTGCCAGACTCTATCGAAGGTTTTCGATATGTCTAGTGCAACAGAAAAAGTCTCACCGAAGTCCCGAAAGTTGGGTGACCATGAGTTATTAAGATATGAAAGAAGATCACCAGTAGAGCGACCTTTAAGGAAGCCATACTGGCGATCTGAGAGCAGATTATGAGAAGAGAAATGCTTAAGAAATTTGGAAGCAAGAATAGTTTCAAAAACTTTAGAGATACAATTGATGAGAGCAATTGGACGATAGTTGGAGGATTTAGAGCGGTCACCCTTCTTTGGGACTGGTTGAATGAGAGCAAACTTCCAGCAAGCAGGAAAGACGTTAGAGGAGAGACAGAGACGAAAGAGTTTGCCTAGGCAGGGAGTCAGCACGGAAGCACAGTTTTTAAGTACAACAGGAGGAACACCGTCTGGACCGTACGCCTTCTTAGTATTAAGCCCAGAGAGAGTAGAAAGTACATCTTTAGAAGAGATTAGGATATTAGGCATAAGTAGAAGAGAGGGGGGTGGAGAGGGAGGAATAGTACCGGAATCATCCAAGGTAGAGTTTCTGGCAAAAGTTTGAGGAAAGAGTTCAGCTTTGTCAGAGGAAGAAGTGATGGTTGTGCCATCAGAGGGGAAAAGGGAAGGGAAAGATGAGGAAGAAAAGTTGTTGGAGAGGTTTTTGGCTAGATGCCAGAAAGCTTGGGAAGAGCTAGAGTTGGATAGTTCAGTGCATTTAATATTGATGAAAGAGTGCTTGGCAAGTCGAAGAACAGATTTGGCTTGATTCCGGGTAGAAACATAGGAAAAATTAGATTCTTGAGTTTTAAGGCGTCGGCACCGTTTGAATGCTTCCTCCTTGTTGTGGACAGCAGTAGAACAGGCGTGAGTGAACCAAGATTTTTTTGCATTAGACTGAGAGAAAGAAAATGGAATGTACGCTTCCATGCCCGAAAGGATTACCTCGATAATGCGTTCGGCACTCTCCGAGGGTCCTCGGCCACGGAAGCAGAAATCATGCCATGGGAAATCAAAGAAGTACTGCCGGAGAGCCTCCCAGTCGGCAGCGCCAAAGTGCCACAAGCACCGCCGGCTGGGAAGATCGGATGGCCGTACTGAAGAGATAGGACAGGTGACGGAGATAAGTTTATGGTCGGAGGAGCCCAAAGGAGAGAAAAGATTGACAGTATAAGATGAAGGGTCAGAAGTAAGAAATAAGTCAAGAATGTTAGGCCGATCTCCGAAGCGATCCGGAATACGGGTGGGTTGCTGGACCAGCTGCTCTAGGTCATTTATGATAGAAAAGACGTAGGCTTGTTCACCAGGTTTGTCAGTAGAGTGAGAGGAGAACCATTGGCGGTGGTGAACGTTGAAATCTCCTAAGATGGAGATTTCAGAGAAGGGAGAGATAGATAGAATGTGTTCCACTTTAGAGTTTAGATAGTCGAAGAATTTGGGAAAATCGGTAGAGTTAGGGGAAAGATAGACAGCACAGAAATATTTAGTATGAGAATGACAGGATAGTTTGAGCCATAAAGTTGAGAATTCAGAGGAGTTGAAATCGGGAACACAAGAGCAAGTGAGTTTGTTGTGCACGTATGCACAACATCCGCCTTTGGCTTTGAAACTAGGATAGAGAAAGTAGGAGGATACAGAGAAGGGGCTGCTGGAAGTTGTTTTAGATACCTGGGTTTCGGTGAGGAAAAGAAGATCAGGTTTGGAGGAGGAGGTATGGTGTTCGACAGAGTGAAAATTAAAGGAAAGGCCGCGAATATTGCAAATGTTGATAGTAAGAGCGACAGGCCGTGGTCCAGAGCATTTAGAGGGGTCGTCAGGGAAAGGTCGGGCATGTGTGGTGGTATTTATGGTCCTCCCCCCCTCCCCCCCCCCCCCCCCCCGCTCCTGGGGACTCCGAGGCTGGGCCTGTGTTCATCATATTTTTTTTACTAATTTTGTATTTGGAAGAATCTCTAGTTACCAAAGAGGAAGAATCTATCTTAATTGCACCGGTACTGAAAGGGTTAAAGCCGACCTATTAATACCACGGGAATCGGGAGTAAAGCGGTTTTGGTCGGGGCCGATTTATTGGGGAATTTTTGTTAGAAGGGTCGGTCGGGATGTGTGTTTTTTAGCTTTATTTGGCGTGGTTAGATGGGGTTTTCAGGAGAGAGAGAGAGAGAGAGAGAGAGAGAGAGAGAAAGAGAGAGATTAATTAATAAGTTACACACCAGCTAGCTGGAAACAAAACTGAGAGCCAGAGCACAAAAGAAAGATAAAGGGTCACACGGTAGAGCACATTCCTCCGCCTACGCTGGCTGCTTCTTACTATTAATATCATAGGTATACATTTTCTTTTAAATCTTGGTTCCAGGATATTTTCCGGATCCCCTCCTAAATTGACTACTTGCGAGTTTCAGGCTATAAGGATGTTGGAGCCGTGAATATCGATATTAATAATAAATACAATAATAATCTGAGTTTCTGATGGATAAAAAGCATGATCAATTTGTTTTGTATGTATTCTAAATATATTAAATATTGACAGCTCCAACTTCCTTATACATCAAAACTCGCAAGTGGTAAATTGAATCACTTCTTTGGCGTATGTCCTATCATCCCACAAAGTTTCGTGAAAATTGGGTCATAACTTTGTAAGACATATATTTACAGACAGACAAACTAACAAATTTAGGCGACAGCATAACCTCCGTCCAACTTCGTTAGGTGGAAGGTAACGAAAAATGAGAATACATTAAATACAAGAGAAAGGAAGAGAGATGTTGAGAGCGAATAACAGAACGAGAGAGAGAGAGAAAGAGAGAGAGAGAACAAAAACAACTAAAGAACAAGAGAGAAACTGAAAAGAACAAGGGAATGAGAAAACAGAACTAAAGAAGAAGAGAGCAAAAGAGAAAGAGAACATAACAGAGAGAAGATAACAAAAGAGAAAACCAAATGGCAAGAGAGAGAAAGAGCAAATATAAGATCGAGAGAGAGAAAGAGAAAACAGAACAAAAGAGCAAGAGAGAGAGAGAGAGAGAGAAAGAAAGAAAAATGAAAACCAAAGTGCAAGAAAGTCAAAACAAAACAAAAGAACAAGAGAGGAAACAGAAGAGCAAGAGAGAGACAAAACAAAAGAGCGAGAGAAAGGGAGAGAGAGAAAGAGAAAACAGAACAAGAGAGCAAGAAAAAGAGAGAGAGAGAAAGAGCAAACCAAAGAGCGAGAGAAAGACCCACAGTCAATACATATAAACCCTTTGGATTGGGAACAACGGGACTCCAATACAAAATGTAAATGGTGGTAATTAAGTGGAGGCACCTGATGACAGTGTGGTTATCCCGACACTAACTTACGGAAGCGAAGCATGGACGTTCGGGAAGAGACTTAGACCAAGAGTGAGAGCGGTGGAAATGAGTTACTTGAGAAGTGCGTGCGGAGTTACATGGAGGGATAGACAGACGAATGAGGAAGTAAGAAGGAGGTGTGGTGTGGAGGTAGATGTGCTGGAAAGTGTGAAAAGGAACAACTTGAGATGGTTCGGCCATATGGAACATATGGAAAGCGAGAGATTGAATAAGAGGGTGTACGAGAGCGAGGTGGAAGGACAGAGAGGGAGAGATGGAAGGATGGAATGAGGAAGTATATGAATGAAGGCGGTGCTGGTTGGGGGGAGGGGCGTCGACTGACTGGGGACAGAAGTGCATGGGGGCAGTTCGTTCGTGGCCACACCTTCGGGGATTGCGGCGTCAGGCAATAGATAGATAGATAGACCTGAAGCCAGACTGCTGGGCCCAGGGAGAGAAATTTGCGTAGATGTTCCTAGCTACTGACCACACAACTCTTGCAATCCAAACGGGGTGATCAGTGTAGATTTTTATAGATACATGTAATGACTATACAACTCTTGCAGTCCAAACGGGGGTGATCAGCGTAGATTTGTATAGATACACTGACTATATAACTCTTGCAATCCAAACGAGGTGATCAGTGTAGATTTTCATAGAGACACTAACCACACAGCTCTTGCAATCCATTCAGGGTGATCAGGACTAACCCATTCAGTACCGGTGACGTCCTTTTCAATATTTTCTGGCAACTATTAGACGATTTTATTCAGTTTAATATGGGCGTCCAACAATTAGCAGGCTTCAAACCATCTCGCTTAACCATATTTGCTATGGCAGATCCTCCTTATACTGCACAAAGTCATTTAAATATAGCGCGAATAAAACTGAAAACACGTCGCCGGTATAGAAGGGGTTAAATACCTCCGTTATTTTCTGTCTGTCTGTAAGTAAGATATCTCAAAAGTTATTAACCGGTTTTCACGACAATTGGTGGTCAGATAGGATATGCTCCAAGGAAGAATATATTGAATTTACGAGGTGGTCGGTAGAGCGCATACCTCCGTCAGCGTATACGGATCACAACGATGTTCACGAAATTTGGTGGGCAGATAGGATATGCTCTAAGGAAAACGTTATTCCATTTAGGAGACGATCTGTAGAGCAGATACCTCTGCCAGCGCAGGCGGAGGTAGCCGCTCTTCTGAGTGCCCCTCTTAAAATTGCCAAACTAATGGGCCAAACGTCTTAAAATCTGAAAACTATTGGGGCTAAACATAAAGGAGAAGGTAAAAAAAAAAAAAAAAAAAAAAAAAAAAAAAAAAAAAAAAACCTCCCCCCTTAAGATATACAGTATGTTTAGCCTTATCCGAATGTGTTAATTGTGCAGTTGTCTAATACTTTATTGGAAAGAAAGTTCCGTTCTTTAATCGTGTCACAGGTGAAGAAAACATTACCCTATAGGTGGAGAGAGAGAGAGAGAGAGAGAGGCAGGCTCGTACCAGTATAAATATCGAGAGAGAGAATAAAGTAAAAAAGAAAGGCACGTACCACTATAATGAGAGAGAGAGAGAGAGAGAGAGGCAGGCTCGTACCAGTATAAATATCGAGAGAGAATAAAGGAAAACAGAAAGGCACGTACCACTATAATGAGAGAGAGAGAGAGAGAGAGGCAGGCTCGTACCAGTATAAATATCGAGAGAGAATAAAGGAAAACAGAAAGGCACGTACCACTATAATGAGAGAGAGAGAGAGAGAGAGGCAGGCTCGTACCAGTATAAATATCGAGAGAGAATAAAGGAAAACAGAAAGGCACGTACCACTATAATGAGAGAGAGAGAGAGAGAGAGGCAGGCTCGTACCAGTATAAATATCGAGAGAGAATAAAGGAAAACAGAAAGGCACGTACCACTATAATGAGAGAGAGAGAGAGAGAGAGAGAGAGAGAGAGAGAGAGAGAGAGAGAGAGAGAGAGAGAGAGAGAAGAAAGGCACGTACAGTACCAATATAAGAAGAGGTAGAGAGAGAGAGAGAGAGAGAGAGAAGAAAGAAAGGCTCGTACCAGTATAACAATCGAGATGAAGAGAAGAGAAGCAAGGCACGTACAGCACCAATATAAGTAGAGGTAGAGAGAGTACAAAGGAGTACAAAGGAGTACAAAGGAAATCAAGCAACAACATATCTAGTGATCCTTCTAGGCTGCTTGTCCTCCAAAACACTGAGGATCAAGTGTCCAAACAGTGGTTTAGAGTGGGTAAGGGAACATTGGAAAGGGAACTACTGCCCTGGAACTAATGTCCGTGGCAGGACTAGGAAGCTAGTAGGGGACATATGGGTTAGTAACTGAGGGGAGGATGAAATAAAGTTATTCATTTACAAACGCAGTCAGTCGCGGGTTTGATGCGAGATATTTGTCTAGGCGGAGTTTAAATGAATCAACGGTGCTGCAGTCTATAACGTCTCGGGGAAGCTCATTCCACAAGTTGACAACTCGATTGAAGAAGAAATTCTTAGATTCGTGTGAGTTAAAAGATTTACCAATAATTTTGCAACCGTTTCTCCGCGTATAATTAGATTGGTCGATAGTGAAGTACTTACTACAGTTCATATTGTCAATGCCTTTGATGATTTTGAACACTTGAATTAAGTCACCTCTTAATCTGCGCTGGGTTAAAGGAAATAGATTTAATTCTCTAAGACGCTCTTCGTATGGTTTGTTCTTTAGGCTAGGTATCATTTTGGTAACACTACGTTGAACTCGTTCTAGCTTGTTTATGTATTTTTGGTATTAAGGGCACCAGCATTGAACGCAGTATTCCAGAAGAGGGCGGACTAAGGAATTGTAAAGGGTTAGGATAACTTCTTTGGATTTATGCTCAAATGACCTGCCTATAAAGCCAATTATTTTGTTTGCCTTCTTAACAACTTGTGAACATTGTTGACTCGGTTTTAGGTTACTCGATATTGTTACTCCCAGATCGGTTACTCTGTTTACATTCTTAAACTGAGTGCCATTCATCGAATAGTTTGCTTTCTCATTTAGGTATCCGATATGTAGTACTTTACATTTATCCGCATTGAAACTCATTTGCCAAATTTGGGCCCAATGTGACAATTTATCTAGATTGTGTTGCATATCGTCAACTTGATCTTTTGAGAGTACGCTATTTGCAATTTTTGTAACATCAGCAAATTTTGAGATTGTACAGGTGAGACCCTCATCTATGTCGTTGATGTAAATTAGAAAGAGAATTGGTCCTAGTACCGATCCCTGGGGTACCCCGCTACTTACATTGGTCCATTTAGATGCCTTACCGTTTATGACTACTCTTTGCTTTCTGTCGCTGAGCCAATTTTCTATCCATTTCAACACACCGTCTTGTATTCCATGCGCTTTTAGTTTTAGCAGTAATTAACGTTTGTGGGGAACTTTGTCAAAGGCCTTTTGAAAATCAAGGTATATATAATATCTACAGCTTTACTCTCATCGTAGAGGTTGAAGATATCGTGGAAGAAGTCTAAGAGGTTTGTTAAACAGGAACGTTTTTGACGAAAGCCGTGTTGAGTATCTTTAAGTATGGTATTTTCCTCTAAGTGATTTACGAGTCTGTCTCTTATGACCGTTTCTAGCATTTTACATACAACTGAGGTTAAGCTAATTGGACGATAGTTACTGGGTAGGGATTTGCTGCCTTTTTTGAATATCGGTGTTACGTTGGCTATCTTCCACTGATCAGGCATAGTTCCAGACTGCAAGGATTTATTGAATAGTAATGTCAGTGGTTTGGAGAGCTCATCCTTAGCTTCCTTTAGAACTCTAGGCGAGATTGTATCAGGTCCAGGCGTTTTATTTACCTTGAGTTTATCTAAACAATTCAATACTTCTCTCTCTGTAACGGTGATATTGCTTACAACATCTGAATTATCAATCTATTCGGCGATGGTGTAGGGATATCACTGAGGTCTTCTGTTGTAAAAACTGATGCAAAGAAGGTATTGAGGGCATTACTCATTTGTACTTCGTCTTTGGTGTATTCTCCATTTTCATCGACTAACGGTCCAACAGTTGAAGTAAATCCTTTTTTCTTTCTGATATAACTATAGAATTCTTTCGGGTTTGTTTTACTTTGATTCGCAATATGTAACTCTAGGGTATTTTTTACTTTGCTTAATTAACATTTTGGCTTTGCGTCGTAGCTCTACAAATTTCACCCGTTCTTCGTCATTTTGTGAGGATTTTAATCTATCATTAGCACATTTTTTAGCAAGCAGACAGTTTGAAATATCTTTATTCCACCATTTGGGCTTATTATTATGGCCTGGACGCCGTATTTTCGATGGTATGCAGTCCTTGCACTGCTTTCAGGGAAGTGGTTTCGAATAACTTCCAAGATGTATTTATGTTGTTATTGTTAATTAAAAAAGCTCCAGTCAGTTTCTTTAATCATAGCTCTAAGTTTATGAAAGTTTGCTTTCTTGAAATTACGGACTTTTTCGATGCTACTATTTGGTTCGTTACTAGTAAAGTTTAAAGTGAAAGTTATCGTACGATGGTCGATGGTCGCTGTTACTGAATTCATCACCAACATTCAAATTCTCTATTAATTCTTCTTTTGTTGCAAGTACAATGTCAAGAACATTATTACCACGGGTCGGTGTTCGAACAAATTGATAAAGCGAACTCTCCTGCAAGTTCGTATACAAGTCATGTCCGGAGTGTGAAGTAAGAGTATCGCCCCACTTGGACACAGGTAAACTTAAAGTCGCCAAAAAATACGGTTATCTTGTGAGTTACTTACATCTGCAATTTGTTCATAAATTTCTCTGTCAGTTTGCACTGATTGAGCTGGAGGTCTGTATATTAATGCAAGTATTATTTTTGTACCTATATTTTTCTTTATTTGCACAAAAGATGTGTCCACGTTCACAATTTGAGGTTTTGACAAGAGGGTCGGGTTAAGACTTTCTTTGATATAAAATAAAACGCCACCTCCATTTATATTTATTCGGCTTTTCTCAAACATTACATAACCTGGAAGTAAGAGAGAGAGAGAGAGAGAGAGAGAGAGAGAGAGAGAGAGAGAGAGAGAGAGAGAGAGAGAGAGAGAGAGAGAGAGAAAGAAGAAAGAAAGGCTCGTACCAGTATAACTATCGAGATGAAGAGAAGAGAAGAAAGGCACGTACAATACCAATATAAGTAGAGATAGAGAGAGAGAGAGAGAGAAGAAAGGCTCGTACCAGTATAACTATCGAGATGAAGAGCAGAGAAGAAAGGCACGTACAGTACCAATATAAGTAGAGGTAGAGAGAGAGAGAGAAGAAAGGCTCGTATCAGTATAACTATCGAGATGAAGAGAAGAGAAGAAAGGCACGTACAGTACCAATATAAGTAGAGGTAGAGAGGACGAGAGAGAGAGAGAAGAAAGGCTCGTACCAGTATAACTATCGAGATGAAGAGAAGAGAAGAAAGGCATGTACAGTACCAATATAAGTAGAGGTAGAGAGAGAGAGAGAGAGAGAAGAAAGGCTCGTACCAGTATAACTATCGAGATGAAGAGAAGAGAAGAAAGGCACATACAGTACCAATATAAGTAGAGGTACGAGAGAGAGAGAGAGAGAAGAAAGGCACGTACAGTACCAATATAAGTAGAGGTAGAGAGAGAGAGAGAGAGAGAAGAAAGGCTCGTACCAGTATAACTATCGAGATGAAGAGAAGAGAAGAAAGGCACGTACAGTACCAATATAAGTAGAGGTAGAGAGAGAGAGAGAGAGAAGAAAGGCTCGTACCAGTATAACTATCGAGATGAAGAGAAGAGAAGAAAGGCACGTACAATACCAATATAAGTAGAGATAGAGAGAGAGAGAGAGAAGAAAGGCTCGTACCAGTATAACTATCGAGATGAAGAGAAGAGAAGAAAGGCACGTACAGTACCAATATAAGTAGAGGTAGAGAGAGAGTGAGAGAGAAGAAAGTCACGTACAGTACCAATATAAGTAGAGGTAGAGAGAGAGAGAGAGAGAAGAAAGGCTCGTACCAGTATAACTATCGAGATGAAGAGAAGAGAAGAAAGGCACGTACAGTGCCAATATAAGTAGAGGTAGAGAGAGAGAGAAAGAGAGAAGAAAGGCTCGTACCAGTATAACTATCGAGATGAAGAGAAGAGAAGAAAGGCACGTACAGTACCAATATAAGTAGAGGTAGAGAGAGAGAGAGAGAGAGAAGAAAGGCTCGTACCAGTATAACTATCGAGATGAAGAGAAGAGAAGAAAGGCACGTACAGTACCAATATAAGTAGAGGTAGAGAGAGAGAGAGAGAGAGAGAGAGAGAAGAAAGGCTCGTACCAGTATAACAATCGAGATGAAGAGAAGGGAAGAAAGGCACGTACAG
>JBAKBP010030742.1:0-25316 GCA_037953745.1 Lithodes maja | reverse complement strand
CTTGGGTTAGAAAATTGGACAGCATAAGGTGAGGAGTGAGTTGAAAGGCGGGTGCCCCCAACTCTCTGCAAGGGAGGAGGAATACACTGAAAGCTCTGAAGAACACTGATTATTGGAAAAGCAGTACAAAAGTGAGAGATGCAACACTGCGGCGTGTAAAAAGAGATTGTAGGGAATTAGTAAGAGGAAGTGAGTTGATGAGACAAAATGCGTTTGACTTTACCTTTTTGAGAAGTGCAGTATGGGTGGCACTGTGCCCCTAAACAGAGCAAGAAGCTGTGCGGGTGTGAAGAACCCACAGAGACGATTGAGAACACTTAACTTCTGGGAAGCTGTTTTAGCAAAGGTGGTAATATGACCTTTCCAAGAGAACTGGAGACAGGAAGAACCCTGAGCAACACCGGAGTTGATAGCTTGTGGAAGTGAGTGATGGACATCTACAACCGTAGCTATGGAGCGGCCAGAAAGGAAATTATAATTAAGGCACAGATGAAGGGATAAAAACCGAAGGAGGGTAATTTAGATATTAGATATTTGTACCAGACTCTATCGAAGGCTTTCAATATTTATCTAGCGCAATAGAAAAGGTCTCACCGCATTCACGAAACGATGATGATGAAAAGTTGGTAAGATAGGAAAGAAGATCACCAGTAGAGCGGCCCTTAAGCCCTTCAGCACCATTATGCCTTTCTACCTTTGATACTGGCTAAAATTAGACGATTTTATGCAGTTTAAGAGGTACCTATGTCATTAGGAGGGTTTACTGAGGTCGTATTTACCTTTTTGAGTCGTAGATGTAGATTATATACTAAAGAACATCCTCTAAAGGTAACCAGAATTTGATGAAAATTATGTCATTGTGGTGAAGGGGTTAAGGAAACCATTTTGGTGATCTGAAAGCAGAGTGGATTATGGTTAGACAAATTAATGTTCAAGACATTTTGAATTAGGAATTAATTCATTTTTTTAAAGACGTAAGAAATGAGAGCAATTGGATGCTAGTAGGAGGGTTGAGAGCGGTCACCCTTTTTTGGGGAGAGGTTGAATAAGAGCAAACTTCCAGAAAGAAGGGAAGAAGTTAGAGGATAGACAGAGACAGAGGAGTTTGCCTAGACTGGGAGTCAGCACAGAAGAACTCTTTTTATGTACAACAGAAGGAACACCATCTGGTCCGTACGCCTTCTGTTTATTAAGCCAGAGGGCAAAAAGTACATCCTTAGAAGAGACTAGGATATTAGGCATAAGTAAAAGAGAGAGGGGTGGAGAGGGAAGAATAGTGCCGGAATCATCCAAGGTGGAGTTTATATTATGTGTCCTTTGCAATTATTTTCGGTTACTCTTCCAGTTTATAAATGTTTGCGTTGATTAGACGTGACTATGAATAACTCACTATATATTTTTCAATTCATGTCAGTTTCTCTCCAACCACCATTATGTCAGTTTCTTTACAAAATCCAACCACCATTCTGTCAGTTTCTCTCCAACCAACATTCTGTCAGTTTCTCTCCAACCACCATTATGTCAGTTTCTTTACAAAATCCAACCACCATTCTGTCAGTTTATCTCCAACCAACATTCTGTCAGTTTCTCTCCAACCACCATTATGTCAGTTTCTTTACAAAATCCAACCACCATTCTGTCAGTTTCTCTCCAACCAACATTCTGTCAGTTTCTCTCCAACCACCATTCTGTCAGTTTCTCTCCAACCAACATTCTGTCAGTTTCTCTCCAACCACCATTTTGTCAGTTTCTCTCCAACCACCATTCTGTCAGTTTCTCTCCAACCACCATTCTGTCAGTTTCTCTCCAACCAACATTCTGTCAGTTTCTCTCCAACCACCATTTTGTCAGTTTCTCTCCAACCACCATTCTGTCAGTTTCTCTCCAACCACCATTCTGTCAGTTTCTCTCCAACCAACATTATGTCAGTTTCTCTCCAACCACCATTGTCAGTTTCTCTCCAACCACCATTCTGTCAGTTTCTCTCCAACCACCATTTTGTCAGTTTCTCTCCAACCACCATTCTGTCAGTTTCTCTCCAACCACCATTCTGTCAGTTTCTCTCCAACCACCATTTTGTCAGTTTCTCTCCAACCACCATTCTGTCAGTTTCTCTCCAACCACCATTCTGTCAGTTTCTCTCCAACCACCATTTTGTCAGTTTCTCTCCAACCACCATTCTGTCAGTTTCTCTCCAACCACCATTCTGTCAGTTTCTCTCCAACCACCATTCTGTCAGTTTCTCTCCAACCACCATTCTGTCAGTCTCTCTCCAACCAACATTCTGCCAGCTTTAATCCAACCACCATTCTGTCAGTTTCTCTCCAACCACCATTCTGTCAGTTTCTCTCCAACCACCATTCTGTCAGTTTCTCTCCAACCACCATTCTGTCAGTTTCTCTCCAACCACCATTCTGTCAGTTTCTCTCCAACCACCATTCTGTCAGTTTCTTTCCAACCACCATTCTGTCAGTTTCTCTCCAACCACCATTCCGTCAGCCTTTTTCCAACTACCCTTCAATCAGTTTATTTTACACAAAAACACCCAGCAACCTTCACATAATCTCCGGTTTAGAGAGATAACATCCCCCCCCCCCCCCCCTTCTGTTCCTCGCCCCTCCGGCCATCAGATCTGCCGTTAAGGGGCACTGCTTGGTTTTTGGTCCATATAATTATATATTTATATATTATTGAGTTTCCTTGCTCTACCTCCATCAAGCAAAAATAAAATAAAAAAACACCACCCAGATCCCCTTTCAAGATAAATTTGTTAATTTTTCGGTAGAAAAATGTCCCGGCCGTAGGCAGATTTCTCTTAAAATTACAGGCTCGCTCGCCAGGAAAAAATCGACACCTAAATGGCACGAAAGGTCTTAATATTGACAAAGTAAAGATATTAAAATCGACAAACTAATGGAAGGAACGTCTTAAAATCTCAAAACTAATGTGCTATACAGAGGGAGAAAGGGGTCCATAAAAAGCGAGTAGTACCCCCTTTAATGGGGTGAAGGGGTGAGGTCATTAGGCAGGTGAGGGAGGGGCGGTGGTAATGACGGGGCAGCAGTGTCAGGAGAATCACATCTTTTGGGGACTTGGGGGGCGGGGCACTGTCACTCACAATAACAATGTAGAGGGGGGGGGGCGGAGGGGGCAGGGCGGGCAGAGGAGGCTGGGAGGGGGGTGGAGGGGTGTCACAGGAGGCTGGGAGGGGGGAGAGGGAATAGGAAGAAGCTGGGAGGGAGGAGGGGGTCAGAGGAGGCGCTGGGAGGGGGGAGAGGGAATCGGAGGAAGCTGGGAGGGCGGAGGGGGTCAGAGGAGGCTGGGAGAGGGAATAGGAGGAAGGTGGGAGGGTGGCGGAGGGGGTCAGAGGAGGCTGGGAGAGGGAATAGGAGGAAGGGGGGAGGGTGGCGGAGGGGGTCAGAGGAGGCTGGAAGATGAGGGGAGTGGGAACAGGAGGAAGGGGGGAGGGTGGCGGAGGGGGTCAGAGGAGGCTGGAAGATGAGGGGAGTGGGAACAGGAGGAGGCGTATGCCTCTTCATCATAGTAATACCAAGCTTCACAATTAACATAATATTTCACTACAAAATATTCATAATAGGTAAGGAAAGAAGAGGAAGACATGGCAATTTACAGTCAGATGGAAGGAAACGGAGTATAGAGCGTGAACTACGCGAGAGGGAGAAGAAGGGGGTGGGGGAAGGCGACAAGAAAGGGACAGCGAGAACTAAAATTATCAGTGAGGGATATGTAGGATATTTGTTTATATATGAAAAGTGCTGTGCTGTGAAACATCCAAATTAACAGCTTATTCGTTAATTATTGCGAATTTACACTAGCTCAATATGGGCTTAATAATTAAATTTACACTAGCTCAATATGGGCTTAATAATTAAATTTACACTAGCTCAATATGGGCTTAATAATTAAATTTACACTAGCTCAATATGGGCTTAATAATTAAATTTACACTAGCTCAATATGGGCTTAATAATTAAATTTACACTAGCTCAATATGGGCTTAATAATTAAATTTACACTAGCTCAATATGGGCTTAATAATTAAATTTACACTAGCTCAATATGGGCTTAATAATTAAATTTACACTAGCTCAATATGGGCTTAATAATTAAATTTACACTAGCTCAATATGGGCTTAATAATTAAATTTACACTAGCTCAATATGGGCTTAATAATTAAATTTACACTAGCTCAATATGGGCTTAATAATTAAATTTACACTAGCTCAATATGGGCTTAATAATTAAATTTACACTAGCTCAATATGGGCTTAATAATTAAATTTACACTAGCTCAATATGGGCTTAATAATTAAATTTCGAACTGATTGGTTGATAGTCCTGCGCAATACTGTATATATCTTGCGTTTGCTTTTACAGCTGAAATATGTTATTCGTACACAGTACCATTATAACTAATGGGGCTAAACATTAGGGAGAAGGGGCTCCAGAGAAAACAAATACCTCCCTTTAAAAATCAAGACTATAGAAAGCTTTAACGCCTAATACTTAATTAACCATATGAGTCCCACAGACCCTTCATAAACTTAATTTCGCTTAGTAATAGCTAGAATAACTTTGTGTCACGGTATACTGAAAGGGTTTATGTTAAATGAATATATGAGTTTCTGAAATTGTATAGATCAATAAATCTATTATAATCGGATATCCAAATATAATTCCATGCAACATTATTTATGTTTAGTTTTATAAACAGTATAGACATTGGATGTGAATTGTTTAGATGTTAATAATAATAAACTTCCTAACTCTTTGAACATGTCTGGCGCTATTTCACATTATAGTGGAGTTATTACCGTTCGTATGCAGTTTATAACCATCTCCAGGAATCAATTAATCCTCTAAGTCCTTCAACTAAGCTGAATATAATGATCTTATAATACCAACATATAGTGAAGAATTACGTCACTAATTACTGAAAGGGTTAAGAACAGATGGAAGGTTTCATTGGAGACTTCCTAACTCTTCTATTGTATTAATTGATAGCTAAAAATAGGCATATACAGTTAAGGGGAGGTATTTAGTTTGTTCCCTAGACCTCCATCAAGCTTAAAATTACACCCCCTTGAGTCCCTTTCAAGATAAATTTGTACATTTTTCGGTAGAAAAATGTCCCGGCCGAAGGCCGAAGTTCTTCTTAAATTACAGGCTCGCTATCACTCGCCAGGATAAAATCGACACCTGAATGGCACGAAAGGTCTTAATATGGGTGAAAGTTCTTAAAATCGCTAAACTAATGGGGCAAACGTTTTATAATATCAAAAGCAATGGGGCTAAACATGAGGGAGAAAGGGGTCAAGAAAAAAATCCCTCAAGTGGAGATCTCCCCTTAATTAGCCCTTATTTTTTTCTCATTTAGATATACATAAGTAATTTTCATTGAACAACGCATTCGCCACACCATAAGTGATATAGTTCGGTGATATTTATCTATACAATGATTAGACATGATCGTTTGCAGAGAGAGATATATTTGCCTATGTTTCTTTCCCTTCCCTCTACAATTTCTCTGACATTTACACAAACACTCTATCAACTTCCATCATCTTAAACCCTTCCTTTCTCTGTTCAGCCTATAATTAAGCCATCATACATCCTTCCATCTCTACTCTGACAGTTTCAGGACTGGTTTTACAGTGCTGTATTTACTCAATCTTTCCCTGCTTAGTAATTATTATCATCATTAAAGCCCTGTAGGTAAATACTCCACCTTTTATTCATCCTAGCTAACAATAAACTAGGATCTTAATTTAGAAAAGAATACTCAAAGTCTAGGGATTTATGACTATAGTCCGTTCATTCTAGGTTGGGCAGAAATCGTAAATACTCAATACTCGTAAATACTCAATACTCGTAAATACTCAAATACAGCAATACCTTGTTTTCTTGTCTAGTCATAAACTATAAAGATAATTTGTCTTAATCTAAAGAGAGGGACATTAAATCGAACTGTCTACGATATGAACCAAACACTACACGAAACGCCCCATTAAAAGTAAGCCAGGCGTCTTCGTATCTTGAAAGGGTTATTTACATCTCCCCCAGGTCAAAGTATGGACCATTGAGCGAAAGTCACCCACTTTAGGAAGCACATTAGTTTTGAGTCCCATTAGTTTTGAGCTTTTATGACGTTCGCCCCATTAGTTTGGCGACTTTAAGATTTTTCGGCCCATTTCTGACAAATTTAAGACTTTTCGTGCCACTTAGGTGTCAACTGTTTCCTGGCGAGCGATAGCGAGCCAATAATATAGGAGGAACCAGCCTTCGGCTGAGACATTATTCTAACGAAATATGTACAGATTTATTTTGAAGGATGGTCTTGGGGGTATTATTTTAACCCCTTCACTACTATTACGTAATTTTCATCATATTCTGGTTACCATTACACGATTTTCTTCAGTGTGTAATCTACCTCTACGACTCAAATGGGTAAATACGATCTAAAAAAACAAAAACAAATCTTAGTATCATAGGTCCTTGTTAAGCTGCATCAAATCCTCTCATTTTAGCCAGAATCAAAGGTAAAAAGGTGTCCTGGTGCTGAAGGGGTTAAGCTTGATGGAAGTCTAGGGAGCCAAGTAAAAGCCTCCCCTTAGTAACGGTGTGTGTGATTGAAATGGTTGATGGAGATCGTTTTACCCTTTTGCTTGCAAGTCGTCCATCCCAAAGTGTATAAAATCCTCCAATGTCAGACAGAATAAAATGTAAAAAACGTAAAAATTAAAGGGCGTTCACCACTTCACAACCATGGTGTTATCTTCATTCTTGCTGGCAAACGTTAGACGAGTTTACATAGCTTAGCAAAAACCTCTAGGAATCAAAGAGGGCAAACTATCTCCATTTTCCCTCTTAACTCTCCCAGGTTCTTCGTTAAGGAGAGGTTTTCAGTTGATTCCCTAGACTTCCATCAAACTTAACTAGACCCCCTTTCAAGATAAAGTTGTACATTTTTCGGTAGAAAAATTTCCCGGCCAAAGGCCGTTTCCCTTAAATTACAGGCTCGCTATCGCTCGCCAGGAAAAAATCGACCACCTAAATGGCACGAATGGTCTTAAAATTGACAGAAATGGGGCGAGGGTTCATAAAATCGCCAAACTAATGGGGCGAACGTCTTAAAATCTCAAAAGCAATGGGGCTAAACATGAGGGAGAAAAGGGGTCCAGAAAAAAAAACCTCCAGGTGGATAACTCCCCGTTAATGAGATCGTCTGCTGATAACCAAAATAGTGTGAGATTGGTGTTGTTGCATCAAAAGGGTTAAGGGAAGGTTTTTAGTGTGTTTCTCAGACTTCCATCAAGCTTGAAATTACACCCCCTTGACTCCCTTTCAAGATAAATTTGTACATTTTTCGGTAGAAAAATGTCCAGGCTAAAAGCCGGTTCCTCTTAAATTACAGGCTCGCTATCGCTCGCCAGGATAAAATCGACACCTAAATGGCACGAAAGGTCTTAACATTGACAGAAATGGGGCAAAAGTTCTTAAAATCACCAAACTAATGGGGCGAACGTCTTAGAATATCAAAAGCAATGGGACTAAACATGAGATAGAAAGGGGTCCAGAAAAAAAATCCCTCAAGTCGATATCTCCCCTTAAGTTACAATCCCACAACAATTCCATCAACGGATTTCCTTCTAGTAACAGAATCGTAATAAAGTGCGTGGTGCTGTGTAGAAAATGATTCCATGATATTCATTTTTACAGGGGATTTTTCCGAGGTTGACAGTAAATTGTGGAGAATCGTACGTAGACCAATTAAACGGATAATTAATAGCAAAATATCCAACCTTTTTCTGTTAACTGGTAACGAGAGAGAGAGAGAGAGAGAGAGAGAGAGAGAGAGAGAGAGAGAGAGAGAGAGATACAGTGAGTGAAGCTTGACTGGAAGATGACAATGGTATCTCATGTTCAGGACCTGGCTATAAAAGCTGTCAAAAAAGCTGACAGCTCTACGTACAATTGCAAGATTCCTTGACAGTGGAAGCTGTAGGGTTCTCTACGATGTCCAGGTGCGCTCCCATCTTCAATATGCTTCCTTAGCATGGCAGGAATGTCGACTTTCCCAATTACATCTTCTAGACAAGGTTGAAGAACGAGCGTGCAGACTAATTGCAACTCTTGGATCAGAACAAAGGCATTAGAGGCCCCAACAAACACTCCAACACACAAGAGATGTAGCACCACTCACTTAGTTATACAGTATAAAGCCAGTGTTGATGGGATACCACATCTACAACCACTGCAGGTAAAAAACAAAATGAGAGAGTCGGGATTACAAGAAGCTCCCTCATCAATTCTTGGCTCCTGGTTGTGCCATTCAACTCGGACTGCTCTCCACCAGCCAAGCTTCATTCCTCGATCCACTAGAAAATGAAGTAAGTTTGCCCAGGTTCATTCTGTCAGCACTATAACTTCAACGCAAGACATGAAGGTCCTGGCTCACAACTGCTGCTGGCTACAAATTAACCTCCAGCAAATGGATGATGGAGCGTGTGGTAAATGATGAATAGAGCTGAATATCCTCTATAAAAACGTAATTATAGTTAGATCTAGCATAATGGGTCAAATCCTACCCTTTGTTCTAGTTATGTCAGAACTGTGCACGTCCCAGCTCATGCCCGCTACACCTCTTCACTCACTTAGCTTAGAGAGAGAGAGAGAGAGAGAGAGTTACCACATACCCCCCCCCCCCCAACAAACATTCATACAAAGTACAAAGGAGTACACAAAAAATCAAGCAACAACAGGTCTAGTGACCCTTCTAGGCTGCTTGTCCTCCAAAACACTGAGGATCAAGTGTCCAAACAGTGGTTTAGAGTTGGTAAGGGAACATTGGAAAGGGAACTACTGCCCTGGAACTAATGTCCGTGGCAGGATTAGGAAGTTAGTAGATGACAGATGGGTTAGTAACTGAGGGGGGGGTTAAAATAAAGTTATTAATTTACAAACGCAGTCAGTCACGGGTTTGATGCGAGATATTTGTCTAGGCGGAGTTTAAATGAATCAACGGTGATGCAGTCTATAACATTTCAGGGAAGCCCATTCCACAAGTTGACAACTCGATTGAAGAAGAAATTCTTAGATTCGTGCGAGTTAAAAGATTTACCAATAATTTTGCAACCGTTTCCCCGCGTGTAATTAGATTGGTCGATAGTGAAGTACTTACTACAGTTCATATTGTCGATGCCTTTGATGATTTTGAACACTTGAATTAAGTCACCTCTTAATCTGCGCTGGGTTAAAGGAAATAGATTTAATTCTCTAAGACGCTCTTCGTATGGTTTGTTCTTTAGGCTAGGTATCATTTTGGTAACTCTACGTTGAACTCGTTCTAGCTTGTTTATATCTTTTTGGTAATAAGGGCACCAGGATTGAACGCAGTATTCCAGAAGAGGGCGGACTAAGGAATTGTAAAGGGTTAGGATAACTTCTTTGGATTTATGCTCAAATGACCTGCCTATGAAGCCAATTATTTTGTTTGCCTTCTTAACAACTTCTGAACATTGTTGACTCGGTTTTAGGTTACTCGATATTGTTACTCCCAGATCGGTTTCTCTGTTTACATTCTTAAGCTGAGTGCCATTCATCGAATAGTTTGCGTTCTCAATTAGGTGTCCGATATGTAGTACTTTACATTTATCCGCATTGAAACTCATTTGCCAAATTTGGGCCCAACATGACAATTTATCTAGATTGTGTTGCATATCGTCAACTTGTTCTTTTAAGAGTACGCAATTTGCAATTTTTGTATCGTCAGCAAATTTTGAGATTGTACAGGTTAGACCCTCATCTATGTCGTTGATGTAAATTAGAAAGAGAATTGATCCTAGTACCGATCCCTGGGGTACCCCGCTACTTACATTGGTCCATTTAGATGCCTTACCATTTATGACTACTCTTTGCTTTCTGTCGCTGAGCCAATGTTCTATCCATTTCAATACACCGTCTTGTATTCCATGCGCTTTTAGTTTTAGCAGTAAACATTTGTGGGGAACTTTGTCAAAGGCCTTTTGAAAATCAAGGTATATAATATCTACAGCTTTACTCTCATCGTAGAGGTTGAGGATATCGTGGAAGAAGTCTAAGAGGTTTGTTAAACAGGAACGTTTTTTACGAAAGCCGTGTTGAGTATCTTTAAGTAAGTTATTTGCCTCTAAGTGATTTACGAGTCTGTCTCTTATGACCGTTTCTATCATTTTACATACAATTGAGGTTAAGCTAATTGGACAATAGTTACTGGGTAGGGATTTGCTGCCTTTTTTGAATATCGGTGTTACGTTGGCTAGCTTCCACTGATCAGGCATAGTCCCAGACTGCAAGGATTTATTGAATAGCAATGTCAGTGGTTTGGAGAGCTCATCCTTAGCTTCCTTTAGAACTCTCGGTGAGATTGTATCAGGTCCAGGCGTTTTATTTACCTTGAGTTTATCTAAACAATTCAATACTTCTCTCTCTGTAACGGTGATATTGCTTAGAACATCTGAATTATCAATCTGAATCGGTGATGGTGTAGGGATATCACGGAGGTCTTCGGTTGTAAAAACTGATGCAAAGAAGGTATTGAGGGCATTACTCATTTGTACTTCGTCTTTGGTGTATTCTCCATTTTCATCGACTAACGGTCCAACAGTTGAAGTAACTACTTTTTTCTTTCTGATATAACTATAGAATTCTTTCGGGTTTGTTTTACTTTGATTCGCAACATGTAACTCCAGGGTCTTTTTACTTTGCTTAATTAACTTTTTGGCTTTGCGTCGTAGCTCTACAAATTTCACCCGTTCTTCGTCATTTTGTGAGGATTTTAATCTATCATTAGCAATTTTTTTAGCAAGCAGACAGTCTGAAATATCTTTATTCCACCATTTGGGCTTATCATTATGGCCTGGACGCCGTATTTTCGATGGTATGCAGTCTTGCACTGCCTTAAGGTAAGTGGTTGTGAAACACTCCCAAGAACCCAGGGAAACCCTCTGGCTCAAGCAAAGACTAGGGATGGCTATCCTCCGGGGCAATGCCACCAGCGTCATGAGCTCAGTTCGACAGGACTGGGTCATGCCACTGTGTGAGGCCCGGGCAGGAGTGGTGTATCCGTAGTCATTCCACAGTAGGGTAAAACAAAACATAAACTTTATTTGTATGTAACATGTGTGATGCACATAAATAAAAGGGGATGTGTTGGATGGTTGAAAGCCACAGTTGCTCGCGCGTTTGGGGCTAGCAACACGTATTATGAAAAACATGTATCCTCCTTCATTCACTGTCCCCCCCTTCACTCACTCAACCCCACAATTTGCCAGAGGATAACAGGTTTTTAACAATACTCCCAAGATGTATTTATGTCGTTATTGTTAGTCAGAAAGCTCCAGTCAGTTTCTTTAAGCTTTGATTTAAGTTTATGAAAATTTGCTTTCTTGAAATTAGGGACTTTCTCAATGCTGCTATTTGATTTGTTACTAGTAAACTTTAAAGTGAAAGTTATCGTACGATGGTCGCTGTTACTGAATTCATCACCAACATTCAAATTCTCTATTAATTCTTCTTTTGTTGCGAGTACAAGGTCAAGCACATTATTACCACGGGTCGGAGATTGTACAAATTGAAAAAGTGAACTCTCTTGCAAGTTAGCATAGAGGTCGTGTCCAGAGTGTGAAGTAAGAATATCGCCCCATTTAGTCACGGGTAAGTTGAAATCGCCAAGAATTACGGTATCTTGTATGTTAGTTATTTCTGCAATTTGTTCATAAATTTCACTGTCAGTTTGCACTGATTGAGCTGGGGGTCTGAATAATAAAGCTAGTGTTATACACACACACCCATCCACCCCCTCCCTTACTAATGAGCTCCACCTCTGCCACCCACCATACACCCCTCCACCCTCCACATCGTGACTGTTCAAGACCACCTATACAAGAGTGGTTGTGGTAATTGTGCTCGCTCTCTCTCTCTCTCTCTCTCTATATATATATATATATATATATATATATATATATATATATATATATATATATATACTTTCTCTCTCTCTCTCTCTCTCTCTCTCTCTCTCTCTCTCTCTCTGTGACATCACATTATATCCCCTATCACAAATCAATCTGGTAACAGGTAATAGGAAAATACGTAGACGTTAAAATACATAATACGAGTAACTTACTGTAAATGGGAGATTAATATATCATCGCCTTAGATTATGAAGTTGTTTATTCCATACTTTGCTCATCAATTTCATAAGCTGCTTCTTCTTCTTCTTCTTCTTCTTGAGGCCAACTTGCCTATGTATCGGCACCTCCCAACAGACTGGAATTCATAGCGTGTTTCGTGTATGATCTCTCGTCTATGCAACACAATTTGGTCAGTAAGGGGACACCGACTGATTTGTTGGCCTATAAATGCATTCATTCAAAATTCTTAGTTTCCTCGCTTGACATCCCTCAATCTTAGAAAAACATCCCCTAGATGTCTTTTGTCTTGTGTTTTCCTGTTCTTGCTCTGTCTCGAGTCGGCCACCCCCAAGAAAAAAAATAAAAAAATAAAAAATTGAGGAAAAAAACAAAAAAAGGAAAAGTGGGGTATGGGCCTGAACATAATTATACTTTAGATCAGGGGTTCCCAACCTTTTAGTTCCTCTGTACCACTTGGGCATTCTGATAGGTATCCATGTACCCCTAACAATTTAGGATAAAAATTGATAAAATTATGGTGGGAGGGTGGGGGGTACCATCAGAGGTGAATGGGAATGGTAGTGCACTTGTGGACGTATGTGTGGGGAGGAGGCTGTGGATAGCCAACACCTTCTTCCGACACAGAATGATCCACAGGTACACGTGGAAACGGATGTTGACGATGAAGGATAAGACAGTGGTGGAACGAAAGTAATTGATTGATTATGTATGTGTGGATGAACGAATGAAGAAATCTGTGATGGATGCTAGGGTGTATAGGGGTATTGGAGGGGGTCTGTCTGATCATTATGTAGTGGTAGCTAAGGTTAGGATACAAAAGAAGTGGGTGAGGAGAGCGGGAGGGAGGCGAGAGGAGGGTGGAATGGTGAGGAGGGTGGAGAGGTTGCAGGAGGAGGAAGTCGGGGAGGAGTACAGGAGAGCAGTGGAAAGACGACTAGGTGGGTTCGACCTGGAAGTTATGGAGGAAGTGGAGGAGATGAGCAAGGTGTTTAAGGATGAGATCTGTGGAGTGAGGAGAAGAGGGAGGGGAGTGAAAGGTACAGCATGGTGGACAGAAGAGGTAAGAATAGCTGTGGAAGAAAAGAAGAAAGCATATAGAGAGTGGTTGGGTAGTAGAGGGAATGAAGATTCCGAGAGACAGAAACGAGCGAGGTACGTGGAGAGTAAGAGGGTGGTGAAGAGAGTAGTGAAGGAAAGTAAGAGAAGAGTAGATGAGGAATTTGGAAGGAATCTGAGTGTAAAATGGAGGGAGAGTAAGAAACTGTTCTGGAAAGAAGTCAAGAAAGTTAGGGAAGGTAGCAAGGGAAACAGTAAGGGTGTGAAAGATAAGAATGGGAGAATGCTAGCCGAGAAGCAAGAGAGAGTCGAAAGATGGAGGGAGTACTTCAGTGAGTTGCTAAATGAAAGGAATGAAGAGCCAGCAAACATAGCTGGATATGGTATGGGAGGGAGAAGAAGAGAAGTAGTGGAGGAGGAGGTGGGGATCAGGAGGTCAGAAGTGTGGGAAGCCATGAAAAGAGTGAAGTTGGGGAAAGCACCAGGAACAGATGGAGTGTGTGGGGAAATGTTGAGGTATGGTGGTGAGATAGTGATAGAATGGGTATGGAAAATGTGCAAACTAGCATGGGAGAAGGGGAGTGCACCCGATGACTGGAAGACTGGCATAATAGTCCCCCTATATAAGGGCAAAGGGGAAAGAGGAGTGTGTGGTAACCACCGAGGAATATGTCTTCTAAGCGTAGTAGGGAAGGTATACAGTAGGGTAGTGATTGAGAGAGTGAGAGTGAGAACGGAGAAATGGATAGGCGACGAGCAGGGAGGCTTTAGGAAGGGAAGAGGATGTGTAGATCAGATTTTTACCCTGAATTGTGTTGTGGAGAAGTATCTGGAGAAGAAACAAAAGGTGTATGTTGCCTTTATGGACTTGGAGAAGGCCTATGACAGAGTGGATAGAGAAGGTTTGTGGAAAGTACTTAGAATATACGGAGTAGAGGGCAAGTTGCTGAAAGCAGTGAAGAGCATGTATGAGGGTGCAAAGGCGGCAGTATGTGTGGAGAGTGAGCAGAGCGAGTTCTTTGACCTGAATGTTGGTTTGAAACAGGGGTGTGTGATGTCCCCGTGGTTGTTTACTGTATATATGGATGGAGTTATGAAAGAAATACTATCAAGAGCAGTGGATGTTGGTGTATCGCTGAAAAGGGAGGGAATTGAGTGGAAGCTACCTATACTGCTGTTTGCGGATGATACAGTTCTGATGAGTGATAATGAATGGGAGTTGCAGGGTCTGGTAAATGAGTTTGGAACAGTGTGCGAAAAACGGAATTTGAAGGTAAATACGGGAAAGAGCAAGGTTATGGTCTTCGAAAGGGGTGAAGTCACAGAGTGTGAGGTGAAACTGAACGGTCAGGCTATGGAGATCGTCAACTCTTTTAAGTATCTGGGCAGTGTGTTGAGTAAAGATGGGACTATGGATGAAGAGGTGCGGGAGAGGGTACAACAGGGGAAGAGGGTTGTAGGAACGCTAAAAGCAGTAACAAGAAATAGGGTGGTCAGTATGGAAGTGAAGAAGTCCTTGCATGACAGTGTGGTAATCCCGACACTGACTTACGGAAGCGAAGCATGGACGTTGGTTGAGAGACTCAGACCAAGAGTGAGAGCAGTGGAAATGAATTACTTAAGGAGTGCGTGCGGAATTACATGGAGGGATAGACAGACTAATGAGGAAGTAAGAAGGAGGTGTGGTGTGGAGGTAGATGTGCTGGAAAGTGTGAAAAGGAACAACTTGAGATGGTTCGGCCATATGGAACGTATGGAAAGCGAGAGAATGATTAAGAGGGTGTACGAGAGCGAGGTGGAGGGACAGAGGGGGAGAGGTAGACCGAATATGAGGTGGAAGGATGGAGTGAGGAACTACATGAATGAAGGCGGTGCTGGTTGGGGGGAGGGGCGTCGACTGACTGGGGACAGAGGTGCATGGGGGCGGTTCGTTCGTGGCCACCCCTTCGGGGATCACGGCGTCAGGCAATAGATAGATAGATAGATAGATAGATAGATGACAATTTTATATTATTTTATAATGAAATATGTATGTGTAGACTGATAGGGATCTTAGCATTGATATTATCAATAAAATGAACTCAGTGACTATAAAATATTTTGATCTGTCACATACTCGGACATTATCGGGCGGTACTGCAGCTGTCTCGAGTTGGTATACATACCTGATTGTTTCACGTCCAATACAGATTGTGGGCCGCAGGAAGTCACATAATAGTGAAAACAATGGAATAGTCACCTCACTGATATCATTTTAAGGGAAGGATGTCGTATCTGGGTGTACGGTCCAACAAGTAACCAACCTAGATGTGAGATTTTATGTTTTGTTTTGTTTTTCTGATGTGTTGTGATGTCCCTATTCGGGCTCTGTCTCGAGTCAGCCACCCCCATAAAAAAAAGGATAATTGGGGAAGGTGCCAGAGTATACACATATACAACTTCATTTTCCGAAGAAAGAATCTTTAGCAACTAGGTAGTAACAATGACAAAATTCCAAGAGCAAATTACTATATGAGAAGGGATTACAATGATGTGCTAGTTTTGGATAATTAACATATCAATAATTAACTATACTCTGTTTATTTTCAACTGACGATAAAGTGAATCCCTGAGCAGCTAATTTCTCGATACTTAAGGTTGGACAAATATGAAACTACTATGTCTGTGCATCATAATAAGACCAAGTTTATATAATTAGCACTACATTTCACTACAAAATCTTCAAAATAACCAAGAAATCTTGATGTGAACTTTGCAATTTACCGTCAGTTGAAAAGAAACAGAGTATAGTATGTAAATTTGACTATTAACCCCTTCTTTACCGACTACATCTTCTTCACTTTATTTTGGCTACCATGAGACGACTGTATTCAGCTTTGGAAGGACGTCTACCAATTAAAAGCTACAGACTATCTCAATGTATCCTTTTAGCTACCATATATCCTTCCTAAGCTTCATAAAACCGCCTAAATGTAGCTGAAATAAAATACAAAAGACGTCGCCGGTAGAGAAGGGGTTACCAATTTTTTTTTTTTTTTTTTAGAGACAATGAACGGAGGAAGGAAAAACACAGATAAAACAAAAAGGTCCATGTGCCTAAAGGCATCCTCCATTCATAAAATGTTTGTAACAACTGGATTTAAACATTTGTAGATTGTAAGTTTGTGGAAAGCAATTCGAGGGAAGTGAATTCCAAAGAGTAGTAGTTCTAGGGATAAATTAATTTTGATAAGCAGAAGTTCTGCATTGTGGAGGAGAAAGTGTAAATTCATGGGCGCTCTCAGCTGCCCTAGTTCTACGGGGAAAGATGTGGAGAGGCGGCACAATTGAAGCAAGTTCCTCGGAACAATTGCTGCGAAAATATCTGTAGAATAATGCAAGGGATGCAACGTTTCTTCGTATGGATAATGTAGGAAGGTCCTGTGTGATTGCAGGGTTATTGATTAATCTAATAGCTTTATTTTGAATTCTGTCCAACTGCCTCAATGCAACCACTCCACTTCCACTCCACAGAGGTGAACAGTAATCCATCTGAGAACGCACATGACTTTTATATATTACGGCCAACTGCTCGTCAGTGAAGAATTCTCGAACTCTGTACAGGAGTCCCAGTTTTTTAGAGGCATTCTTAGCAATGCTTCTAACATAATGTGTCCAGCTCAAGTTAGTAGTTAATGTTACACCGAGAATGTCAATACTAGGGGAAGTGGGAATATTTACATCATTAAAAAATATATGGGAGTCAGTGAGATTCTGTCGGTTAAAAAATTGAATGTACTTGGTTTTCTGTGCATTAAAGGAAACTAGATTCTTTTGTCCCCATTCTTCAATTCTAGAAAGGTCCTGGTTCAGAGAAATTGCAGTGCTTATTTTTGAATTTATAAGATCGGGTTGGGTGAAAGAATTGGTAAATGTGAAGGAACTGTGGTGTTGAGTCATCTGCATAGGAATGTATTGGATTATGAGTGGTAGATATGAGATCATTGATATGAATGAGGAACAGAGTTGGGGCCAAAACTGATCCCTGAGGAAC
Organism: Lithodes maja; assembly: GCA_037953745.1. Lineage (NCBI taxonomy): Eukaryota > Metazoa > Arthropoda > Malacostraca > Decapoda > Lithodidae > Lithodes > Lithodes maja. The sequence continues at coordinate 8,011 of JBAKBP010030742.1, read as the reverse complement.
ACCAGCATTTATTGAGTGAAATTGAGAATAAAGGCCATCTACCATTACACGTATTTTTCTGTTATGAAGATAAGAAGAAATTAGTGGAACTAATGATGCAAGGCCGTAGTGTGACATCTTCGACAATAAGGATTGATGCCAAACATAATAGGTCTACTATTAATATGGTGACAACATTAGTACCACCAACTAATTGATAAACTTTGTACCTACCTTAGCATTGACAGGACCATGAACATGAAGAGATGGGTTGGATGTGAAAGAGATCTGCCATGTGTAGATCATTCGGCTTTCTGCAGACTCCCGTTTTCTTATGTTCCGCCATGAAGGAAGGGTTTGGAAGACTCCCATCGCAGCACAGACCCTACAAAATCTCCAGCTACTATTCGATACAGGGGCCACATTTACAAAACAAACACCTTAATTTCTCAAAACTTAACATTCGGATTCTTGAGAGATTGTAATTTTAGCCTGTCACAAAACGAACATCTTAATTGTCCAAAGCTTCAGATTCGAACTCTTGATGGAGAGATTAGGAACTTTAGTCTGTCACAAAACGAACACCTGAATTTCCCAAATCTTGATTTTCGGATATTTGATGGAGAGATTTGGACCTTTAGTCTGTCACAAAACGAACACCTTAATTGTCCAAAGCTTCAGATTCTAACACTTGATGGAGAGATTGGAACTTTAGATTTTCACTGTGTCAAGATGCAGATCCTAAATAGCAAGATTATAAGCTTCTTCATATCAATTTGTAGAGATGTGGATACTTATTAGAAATGTCGGAAACTTCTGCAAATCGCCTTGTCTAGATCTTTTAGTCCTCTTATTCTTACTTTTGATCTTCTTTAATTTATGGTTTTCACTGCTTCCTCTTCATATATTTATTCCTTCGTCTTTTTTTCTTCTACTTCTTCTCTTGTTCTGGTCTTCTTGTCATTCTTCTCTCTTGAGTAACTTAAGTAATATCTCACATATACTGGATCTAACTATTATTGTATCTTATTACTGCAGCATGGCGAATATTTAAACATTAATCTCGCTTAGTAAAGTCCTCTCATATATAAGCTTAAAGTAGAGTAAATATTGGCGAACACTGTCTATCAGTCATTAGGCTTAGGAAAGATCTCTCATCACAAATAATCAACTCCAGAGCTAAAAACAAGGCCAGTTCCATACATTCGGCTTAGCAAAGATCTCTCACCAATAATCAACTCCACAGGGTATAAAATCAAGGAGAGTTCCATAAATTCGGCTTAGGAAGGATCTCTCACAAATATAATAAGGTGCGTTTTATCAATCCGGCAGTCACATAAACCGAGTTCATACGAGGGGAGGATTTTGCAGGGCCTGTGCTCCTCCGGCCAGACTTACCATTGGTTTCCTTCATTTGTTTCCGTATTTTTCTTTGTCTTTTTGGATTTTCCATTCTTGCTAATTCCATCTGGAAATACACAGAAAATATGGTTAATAATAATGATAATAGTAATATTAATAATAATAGTAATACAAATAATAATAATAAAGTAGTGATAATAATAATAATAATAATGTTAAAAATTATCTTCAGGTCTTTAAAAATGGGGATATTTGTATTTCTTTGTTAATTTATTTAAACAATATCACGTGCAAAGAGAAGAAAATATGAACATACATAGTTAACAGGAGAATAATATTTATTCTGCAGGAAGTCACATAATAGTGAAAACAATGGAATAGTCACCTCACTGATATAATTTTAAGGGAAGGATGTAGTATCCGGGTGTACGGTCCAACGGTAGTCCTGTTTACATAGGTCGATCGCTCGCTCGCGGTTAAGTTCCCGTATATTTTTTCTGTTATTTGACCCCTGCTGGCAATATGTATGATGATGACAATAAGTCATGGGGGGTGAGGGGGGCAAAAGCCCCCCTTCAACCTATTATTGTATCCCACGGCAGTCAAAATAGACGGAAACATGATTGCAAGCGTCCGCATAGTGTAAGGCGGGCGGTCCACCCGGTAACTACATTCTTGCCAAATTTTAATATAAGTTTTGCTTACTGAAATAAGGAAATTGATAAATATACAACTTTGTGCAATCTGCCTGTAGATTAGAACACCATGTTTTGTACACTATGGTTATTCTCTCAGACCCCTATGTACCCCCTGAGAAGTGCAAATGTACCCCTGGGGGTACATGTATCCCAGGTTGGGAACCCTTGCAGTGTAGATAGATAGATAGATATAGGTCTAAACATTTATAACGAAATGGGACGAAAGGTCTTAAAATCGCCAAACAAATGGGCCGAACGTCTAAAAATCTAAAACAAAAATGGGACTAACCACGAGGGAGAAAGGGGACCAGAACAACGACCGTCTCCCGTTAAGATTCATAGCTTCTTCGGTTTGTATATTTGTGTATGTAGGCTATGTAAGGGAACAATATGTGCATTGACGAGTGCGTATAATTATGCTGCAGTGATTGTTGTATGATGTGCATATGTTTATCAAAATATATGTTCTCACTACAAGATATTTAGTGTGTGTTTGTGTAAATGTGCGTGTGGTTGTATCACCTTGAGTATTTGAGTATCTGTTTACGTGTGTGTGTGTGTGTGTGTGTGTTTTATTTATTTTTATTTTTTATTTTTTTTTTATATACGGTACCCGGTATATACAGTATATGTATTCCAACTACTCCCTCTCAGGCTCAGAGCCTTTACATTCAACCGTTCTCCGGTGAAGCCCGCGAGGTCTCGTTCCAGTCTAGGGGGGTTAGACATGTGAATCACTTTTAGCTGTAACCAGCCCATGCCATATTTCCTTCTAGGATGCATGGGGCATAGTTGCTCACTCACAGCTCGAAGCAGCCCTATCTCTGAAGCTGCCTCGCTCCGGTGCTTCACTGTCTCATCTCCTAGACTCAGATCCTCACTCTCAGAACGCCACCTATTGAACAATGAACTCACTAGGCATTGCCCCCCTGTAGCATATTTTGAATATGGGAATATTCATACAGTGCTATTTAATCAGGGAACAATGAGGGTATTTAGTTGGCGTTTCGGTGGGCTTTGTGGTAATGCATTGATACTAGGCACAGCACAAATTCCATCCCAATAACATTCCCATTAATATATCGGGATTTGAACCCGGGTCCATTGGATTAACAGTCCAGTGGCAAGACCACTCAACCACACCTCCCCATTAGTATTAGTATTCTCGTGCTTGAGTGTGTGTTCGCATTTGTACTTATATTTACTGTATACTGTATATATGTAGGTATATATGTAGGTATGTGAGAGTGTGTGTGTGTCCCTATGTTGACCTCTCGCGTGTAGACAACCTCTTAAGCGTCCCTACCCCAAAGCGTCGTGATCTCCCTTACATGGCGTACCGTAGGTGTTAAGGGGATAGTGGCCGGTTTTGGTGCTATTAATTCATTTATTGTTTTAGCTTCCTCGCTAGACTTCCATCAAACTTTAAAAAAACACCCCCTAGACCCCTCTTCAAAATAAATTTGTACATTTTTTCGATAGAAAAAGTACCGGCCGAAGGCCGGTTCCTCTTCACTCGCCAGGAAAAAATCGAGACCTAAATGGCACAAAAGGTCTTTAAATTGACAACAAAATGGGGCGAAAGGTCTTAAAATCAACACACTTGGGGAACAACAACAACAACAACAACACACTAATGGAAGGAACGTCTTAAAATCTCAAAACTAATATGCTAAACATGAGGGAGAAGGAGGTCCAGAAAAAAGCGAGTAGTCCCCCCTTAATATAACCCGATCTGATAATACCTCACGACTGGCCGGAGTAATCGATAATAATGGCGGCTTGTTCGCTATTAGTGTTGGGAGCTTACGATCAGTCGGACTGCAGGTGGATTGATTATTTTGTTCATTTTCGTTAAGGGCGGACTCGGCGATTGTTTCAAATTACCGATGTTGTAGGATCGCCTTGAATTACCGATGTTTTGTATGTGGTGTGATTAGGATGTTTTTGGACATTACAAGATCGTCTATTTATTAAGTTTGCCCAGTTTCGAAAGGGCAGACTGGGCGATTGTTTTAAATTGCTGATGGTGTATAATTATGTAGTGATTAGGATGGTTTTAGACATTACAGGACAGCTTATTTAATGTTGTGGCCATTTTCGTAATATCAGGCTCCACGAACGACACAAATGACCAATGGATTTGTTATGATTACGTTGTTTTTTTTCTGGACAGCCGGATTTCTTCATACAATGCTAGCTCGCTATCGCTCGCCAGGAAGAAATCGACACCTGCATGGGGATAAACGTCTTAAAATAGTAGGCTGAATGGGGCCGAATGGATACAAGCCAGAGAAAGAGAGAAAAGGAGAGAAAAAAAGCAGGTTACCCCCCTTAAAATTTAATAAACTAGTGTATAAGATAATCCTAAGTAAAGTAGAAAAAGGAAACATTATATTCCCGATCCCCTGGTGCGACAAAAAGAGAAGGAACGACCATTGCCTCCCCTTCCCATAATTTCTGGCGTTCAAGGCGACACTTCACCAAGTTTTCTACGGTAATTACAAAACGAACGCCGTTAAACCTTTGTTCATGTCAGACCCCCAGAGCGAGGAGCCAGAACACACACACACACACACACACACACACACACACACACACACACACACACACACACATATATATATATATAAAGGGAAAGATAAAACAGAGACACTGAAAGACACCAAAAAACCCACGAGAACAATAATAAAAACCTGAAGAGGAGTAATAACGAGCGCATGAGCAATCCCACACTCACAACACCAACCCTCACCACTTCACGACCCCATGTTAGCACCAAATAGCCTTCGCGTTCCGGGTCACGTTCTGACGGTGTCCTGCGCATTGCTTAATGGATTTCTGGGCTCGGTATCACAAATGAGAAAACAGCGAGGGAGAGATGAGGATTGTATAGAGGGGCGCTGGAATTGGGGAAGGGAGGGAGGGAGGGAGGGAGGAAACACGGAAGGATAGGAAGGAAATGAGGGATGGAGGATAGGAAGGAAGTGAGTAAGGAAGGACGAAGGAAGGAGGTAAGGACTGAGGGCGAATGGAAGCGAGGGAGGAAGGGATGGAAGACTGGTGAAAGGGAGGAAGGTACAAAGGAAGGAGGAAGGAAGTGAGTAAGGAGGGCCGAAGGAAGAAGGAAGGATGAAAGGAAGAAAGAACAGATGTAGGAATTGAGGGCGAACGGAGGCGAGGGAAGAAGTGATAAAAGATTGATGAAAGGGAGAAGAAGAAAAAACAGGTGGAAAGAACTTAAAATTAATGGCATACTGACACATATAATTTCTTAATTTCTTTCATAATCTATTAGGTACAATTTGATTAGTAAATAATGTACAATCGCGCTAATAAGTGATGTCTCGGCACCAATTATGTTTTGATCAGTAATTGGTATCAGCAATATCTAACCTTCATTTCTTCATATTGCGTGAAATATACAAACATGTTCCTACACTTACCCACCGTATTCAACATCTGACAGACATTAATACAGCACAGAGCAAGCCAAACGTAATGACAGCTGAGACATGACTTATTAGCGCGACCGCACGTAAAGTATAGGCCTCTTTTATTCAATAGTTACATCAATAATAATAATAGGTGAATATTTTAGCAGTGGCAAATTTTATACAGTATAGTAGGTAAAATTCCATCGATATCGTTATAATTGAAGACTGATATCTATTACCACAGAGACCAGTGCAATTAACAAAGCTATTAGTTACAGATGCAAAAGTCGGTATCCTTCTCATATGAATTAATTTGCAGGTAGTAATCATTTTGTTGATAAAAATATTAAGATTATATCATAACGGTAATGCCATATTTACAAATATTTGTTTTTACTACAAATATCCTGCAATGTAGCCAAAATCGTCACAAGCAGCACTCGGCCCTTTAAGGGGGGTGACCTGTTTTTGTTCTGTCCTTTTCTATCTTTCTCTGGCTTGTATCCATTTGGGCCCATTCAGCCTACTGTTTTAAGACGTTTATCCCCATCCAGGTGTCAATTTCTTACTGGTGAGCGGTAGCGAGCCAGCATATTTTTTATTTTTGTTAGACAGCAGGCTAAATTTGTACATTTTTCGATAGAAAAATGTCTCCGGCGAAGCCGGATTTCTTCATATATTGCTGGCTCGCTATCGCTCGCCAGGAAGAAATCGACACCTAGATGGGGATAAACGTCTTAACAAAGTTGGCTGCATGGGGCCGAATGGATACAAGCCATAGAAAGAGAGAAAAGGACAGAAATAACAAAAAGCAGGTCACCCCCCTTAATATATTTGTGTTTACAGCCCTGCCCACGACTTTCCAAGCGGGGCGAATCGTGACGAAAGCTCCGGCGCAGATAAGATCACGATGTAGCCCCCCCGGAGAGCTGAATTACCTACCACTTAGCTCTCTCAGGACCATGGCTATAGTACGGTAAGGACCCGATTCTCTGCGGGCTCATAATAATTGTTGGTGGTCGAGAGGGCCGAGTCAGAGTCATAGCACAACTGGTCCCGCCAACATTATTATAATAATGTTCCTAGGCAACTCAGCCTCTTACTATATTAGGGTTAGGCTTGGTAGTATCATGCTTTGGTCGAGATGGATTAGGGTACACTGTTATAATAAAATATATTACGAGGGAGATGCTTACCATGCACGCTGTTAACTTTTCTTAGCAAGATTCGTAGAGCACATATTAGCAATAAGCCCTTTAATTTCATTCTGAAGCTCAAGAGGTCAGAAACGGTGTGTGTGTGTGTGTGTGTGTGTGTGTGTGTGTGTGTGTGTGTGTGTGTGTGTGTGTGTGTGTGTGTGTGATCAGATGTTAACCCCTTCAGTATTCGAAGACGCATTTTTTCATGTTGCTTTGGCTATCTATAGACGCTCTTATTCAGTTTAGGAAGGATACATAGGCTAAAGTATGAGGGTTAATTACGACAGTATTTATTTTATTGACTCGCACTGATTTCTTCCAATCTTAACAACATCTTCTAATAAGAGCCAGAATAAACTACTAAAATGTATCTAAATCTTCAATGGGTTAACCAAATCATGATTAAATCGACTTGGGCGCCTAACGCAGGTATTAGCCAAGTTTCGTCAAACTCCTTTAATTGGTCTCAAGGTATCTTGCTAACACAAACATACAGTATACTGGAGGGAAAACAATACTCATGTGCTTTACTATACATTTGCTTTCTTTGTTTTATTAAATCTGGCAAGTACTTGACTTATCTCCATCTTAATTACTCAGCTATTACAGAGTTTGTATGGCTGAACTCTTCGCTAACACTTTCGCCAAAAACTCCACTTTGAATTATTCCGGTGCTATTCCTCCCTCTCCACCCCCGTCTTTCCTACTTATGCCTAACATCATATTCTCTTCCAAGGATGTACTTTCCACCCTCTCTGGGCTTAATACTAAGAAGGCGTACGGACCGACCGGATAGTGTTCCTCTTATTGTAGCCTACTAAAAAACTGTGCTTCCGTGCTGACTCCCTGCCTAGGCAAACTCTTTCGTCTGTTTCTCCTCTAACGTCTATTGCTCTCATTCAACCTGTCTCAAAGAAGGGTGACCACTCTCAATCCTCCAACTATTGTCCAATAACTGTCATTTCTTGCATCTCTTAAAGTTTTTGAAACTATTCTTACCTCAACATTTCTTAAGCATTGATCTTCCCATAACCTATTCTCAAACCGCCAGTATGGCTTTCTCAAGGGCCGCTCTACTGGTGATCTTCTTTCTTATCTTACTAACTCTTGGTCATCCTCCATTCGGGACTTCGGTGAGACTTTTTCTGTTGGGCTAGACATATCGAAGGGCTTCGATATAGTCTGGCACAAATCCCTTATTTCCAAACTACTCTCCTACGGTTTCTATCCCTCCATCTGTGCCTTTGTCTCTAATTTCCTTTCCGGCAGTTCCATAGCTGCGGATATGGATGGCCACCGTTCACTTCCTCAACCTATCAACTCCGGTGTTCCTCAG
>JBAKBP010030741.1:0-25319 GCA_037953745.1 Lithodes maja | reverse complement strand
CTCTCCCCCTTTCATTCCCAGCACAACTCACTCACACCTTGGTTCACGCATAGAAACTCATTGATAATGTGCGTAAATATCGCATGAATTGGTCTATATGCGGTATATATTTTGATATATGGCACGGATACATACGTACAAGTCTGTATTATAGCATGACAGTGCTCTACGTACAAGATATATGTGATATGTATGGCGTAAACCACACTCTCAGCTCATAAATTGCCGCCAAACCTCCAACACATCTTCATTCCCGCCTAAAAATTCTCTTATAATTCCCTTATATATTGCAATTTTTGGTCACTATGAGGCATATTCATTGTTATATGGGTGGCCTACACACGTATACATACTCTACATAGCCTAAAAGGGCTCAAAAATGGACATATACGTGATAGTACGCAGTAACCCACCCCCTCCTCCCTCTCCTTCTATCCCCTGCGCGCGTAAATATTCGGCAGGGAAATCTCGCCGCTCGATGACAATCTAGCCGCACGGTGCCATTCGCTCCACATTTTTCAACTACGGACCGTTCCCCCCCCCCCCCCCCCAGACATTTCTTGGGGGGTCAAATATATATGGGCCGATGCACGCAAACATTCCCTACACGATGATGTACTTTTTATCGAAATTTGCAATAGGTCCCAAAATCATCATAGGTGCGCACAGTCTTACCCTGTAGAAAACCCCCTGTGCGCCGCGGAGAGGTTAAGGGCATGTACTGTCCTGCTTAATCCCTCACCTGGCTTATTATATAGGCAGCTATTCCACAACCAAAGCCCTCAAGTTACGCACTCTTTTTCGATGATGGTAGGTTAACTCTACAACCTCATACTCAGTACTACCTAGGGAGCCAGTAAATCCCTGGAGTTGCAGATGTTCTTTACTTACCCTACTTGCATCAAACTTCGATAAAGTGGCACGCAAAATGAATGTGAGTTGTGAACATTGGTCCAAATGAGCTCTTACCTTATTGGTGTGACCTGTCTTGTTGGTCAGGAGAATTTGTATGGTAGGCAACAACACAGTATTCCGGTATGAAGCCACAGTCATTGTCACTGCTGGTTCAGGGGTCACTGTTTGCTCAGACTGTTCAGCGAGTGGCATCAGACACAAATAGTTGAAATGTTTTTGTGGACAAAATCGAAATGGCCTAATTTAGGATTGGTACATCCTTGGTTTCCATGGTCCGCCGACAAGCACCCAACGCACAATTTCAACTGTCTTGCTTTCTTGACCTTCGTGGTACCGGACATATACTTCACACATTTAGCCACAAAATGTTATGTCTTAAAACACAATGTATATCCATACTTACTTCTGTTTGGTATCTGTGTTCTGCCTTTGTTGAATGGAATACGAATATACTGCTATGGCGGTCGCACCAAATTGTTCTAGTGGGTTCTGTCTACTCTCTAGGTTGCACACTTCGGTTTTTAACACACGAACATAATCATCCACATCCAGCCAGTTGTCTTACAATTCACGTTTAATAAATTCTGAGAGCGAACTAGGAAGTATATTATGCAACAGTACTGCACAAAATTTACTAAGTGTCACATCCATGGAGCGTAAGGACTCTAATGCACACTCAAATGATAACCTGGCTGGGATGCGGTAGATTACACAATTTCGCGATATGAGCTGCATTGATTCGATCCTTTTGACCATAACTGTTTTTCAGAATAGTGACCGCAGGCTCATAATTAGCTGCAACCAGGCTAAATCCACTGACAATCTGGAGCGATTTACCACTAAGATGTCCCTTGAGATATGTAAACTTCTGAATGTGTGCTACCTCTGTCTGGGAATGAACACTGCAATCAAAAAGTTCCCAAAACCCAATCCACTGTGTCAGATCTCCATAAAAACTTGGCAACTTCAAGGCAGGTAATTAATTTGATCCCCTTCTGTTTCTGACTTGCCGCGCTATCAGGAGGTGTACCAACTGTGGACTGCAGTAGAGCACTGTCTAACTCAGCTAACTAACAATTTACTTGACTGATATACTGTATATCTAGGACCATCCTCTAGCTATTCGTCAGTGTACAAGTCATACAACTGCTGACTGTATTCCTTTATTTCAGCCAGGGCTTCCTCAATGGTAGCTTTTCCACCCTTCACATCATGTGGTGTTGCAGCATGTTCAATAAACTCAGACAAATTTGAAGTCAGCTTCGTGATGCCCCCCTTTTGTGCGGCTCGTAGCCGCCTTAAAGACTTAACCTGTACATCCATACTTACAAACTCTATTTCTTACTTAAATTTGGGAACATAAATTCTGATTTTAAATTAAAAGAACATTAACACAAATTGGCAATTTTCACTGTGGGCTGATCTAAATGGGCTAACCTACCCAACAAATGACAACAACGCACCAAACAAATCAAGCATGAATGACCCCTGTGAGTTAAGGGGCTTTCCCATGTGTACGATTTTCTTGGCACCTCCATTTGACTGCCCATAGTCTTATCAAGTCATATATGAATGTTGTATAATCTCATATGTTGGCGATGGGTCTCTAGAGTCGTCAATAGTGACGCGTGACTTGTGTCAAACTTTGGAAAGTTCAAAAGATCTCACAACGGTTGGCGATGTTCATGAAAAATCGTAAATGCTGGCAACATGTTGCCAACACATTGCACATGCATCATCAACTAGTCTTGTGCATCGGCGATGGCCTCACATGAAAAAACAACGTTACACCAATACGACGATTTGCCGATGCGCAAGAACAGGTGGCAAATCAATCGGCAAACAGTTGGCAACATAACAACACGGTTGTCACATGACTTGCCGAAAGTATATCCAGGCCAGGTATGCTCAATACGAGGGAGTTAGCGATATGGACGATTGCTTGCAATTGCCATCGCCGATGCTTGAGACACAAATCGGTGATTAACACAAGATTTTTGGTTTGACCTCTGGATTGATCCCAAATGCGTTTGGATTAGCATACGCATGTCTGGGAGCGATACGGTCTGTTTCGGCGGCCTATATAAGCAGCCGGACAGGTCAGAGAGGTCATTCCACTACCTTCCGTGACACAGTCAACACCCTAGCCCACCTGTACTACCCGCCTACCACCAACCTATCACCATGCCCCCAAAATCAAGCAAAGGGAAGGGCAAGAAACCCCAGAGGCCAAGGACGCTTCGTGTCACCTCCAGCTGGCATGGAACCACTCCGTTATTCTCCTTTGGTGGAGGTCACAGGCATTGAGGATGAACCTGGTCGCCGGACGCCCCCAGCAGGAAGCATAGACCTGTTTGCTATTTAGGCAATGGACATCCAAGGGGATGTCTCACATGTGCAGGCCGATGTCTTTAGAGACCACAGCATCCCAACTTCCATGACATCTCGTGACACCGAGGGATATCAATCATCGGCGGGCAGGTGAAATTGTGGAGTGGGTCCAACAGCAACCTTCCATTTGGAGCAAGGTGGACACACATTACAGTGACCGACACCTCAAAGACCGCCTTTTCCAGAAAAAGGCCAAGGAGCTGAAAGTCCCCGGTAAACAAATGACGACTTGGGACCGCTGATTTTGGGAGACCTTTGTGTTTTTCAAGGACCATGCTGGTCAAAAAGTGTCCCGCATCTCCAGCGCGTAGGTTTGAGAATATATATGTAATATTTGATTATGTAAATACTGTACATAAGGAGATAATCATAGTTATGCGCCTATGAAAACATTCAAATATAAAATATATAGATATATACAGTATATATATATATATATATATAAAAAGTCATGACCATGTTTGTGAATAAATATGCTGCACACATTTCAAAGTTCTAAAAATTAATACTCACATTGATTACAGATTAAGAAAATTCTTCGCCCCACAATGGAGGAGGAGGAGGTGGAAGATCCTGAGCTGGATCAAAATGTCATGGCTCAGGCTCTCGATGATGATGAAATCGGGCATGCAAGCTAGGCCCTACCATCAGCATGCAGGAGAGATGCTGGTGCGAAGCGGGGCAGGGTAGCCCAGGATTCCGCCGCAGAGCTGACTATGGCCAGGGTACGAATTTCCCCCTATTTCTGAATCAGACAGAACAATTGCCTTGCATAATAACCCATGCACATTTATATTATATTTATGGACATAATTATTGACATTTATACCATATTCTCTGTGTGTGAACAACGTTTTACTCAATCCGTAAAATTAACAATCTCAAATTGTTATTCGTTACATTAATACGTTACTTTTTTTTAATTCGCACAGATTGTTGAACATTCGCAACAATATCAGAAAATTATAGAATAAATATGGGCAAAAGTTTAACAAGCCCCCAAGCGACCCGGCGGAGGCACACATCCGGTCATTTGCGCACTGGCAAGAATGCCAGATGTACAAGATGAGCAAGGACTCTCTTGACGAGTATATGGAGTTCGTCACCGAGAAGGCGTTCACCATGACTCGGAATACAAAGCAGCAAGAAAGGCAGGCGGAGACATTGGTCCCGCCACCTGTGCCTCTGGTCGAGGTGGGCGCCCCCCCAACCAGCCCCTTACCACCCCCCCAACTAGCACCTTACCACACCTGTTCCAGCACCGCACATAACAACCCCATCACAAATCGCCCTCCTCAACCACCCACCAATAACATGCTCTCTGTATGGCCAACCGTTCGTTTGGCCACCTACGGACCCCACCAGGGCACCGACGCCCTATCACCTACACCCACAACAAGCCACACCTTCAACAGTGTCAGGAAAACAATCCTAACCCTCTCCCGTTACCGTGGCCCCAGGGTTTCCTATGATGTCGCCGCAACCTATGCCCCCAACGCCAGTCACCACAACCACCGGGATGGACCATTCCTGCATAATCCTGCGTCCACCTCAAGGGCACATGCTGAAAAATATAAAATAAATATAGATATACCTTTGTATGCAAAATACATACTTATTTTCCCACCTATTTCACTATTGTTACGCTGGCTAGCTTGCCAGAATGTACTCGTACTCGCTAGCGCTCGCCAGGGCAGTGAAATGGGCTATAATAATCGTAGAACGATGTTCTTTCTTTCTTAGTATTCATGTTGTCACAGACAGATCAGTGTTTTTCTTTATTCTTGTCTGTGACACTTGGAATTATTTTATATCATTGATAGAGTATAAGATATGTAGTGTGAATTGCAAGGAGAGAGAGAGCGAAGGAGGCAGCGAGGTGGTAGTATGTGCGTGTGTATGTACGTGTGGATTTCTCGCTTGGGCGGTGCCACCCGCTCGTGATTGGCCAGCGGGCCTGGCGTGTCATATGACGCCTGCTCTTCATGACCTAGTGGTCTGTGATTGGGGGCCGCTATCTTAGCTCGGTGGGTGGGGGATCCTTCCTGCGTGTCTCCTCAGAGCTTGGTATGTTGTGCTTGGTCCTAGACGTCCCTTGCAATCTGTCCCCAACCTAACCCTCTTTACTGCTGTCTCTCTTCCTACTATTTAATGCTATACAGTGGAGGGTATCTTTGGTCGTTGTCTGAGTTATGTATATGGCAAGTCAGAGCCTGTACGACTTCGACGGAGCTACATAGCCTGTAACCCTTGTGCATATTTTTCCTTTGCGAGCGTAGCAGCATACAAGCGAAGGGCTTTTGCCTACTCTTGCTTGTATGCTTGCTACCTCATTTTGTTGACCTTTGAGGAGCGCCAGGGTAAGACCAGATACTTGAGATCTGGACTTACCAAGAGAGCCTCCTAGTCACTTAACGTAACATAAGGGAAATCTGTTCAGGGGAGACAGTAGGCTACGAGCATGCTAGTGCTCTGCCTAGGCTCCTTGTACCTTTTATGCCGCTGCTAGACTTTATTAGTAAGAAAGACAGCATTGTGTTTATTAACTTTAACTGTGTATGCTTTAGCAATTATTCACGTATTATTTTAGCCTAGGTTGATGCATGGTGCACAACCCAGTTTGGTTGTTACTTTGGCTAAGGAAGTACTGTTTTTGAGTGTTGTTATTAGTGCTGTCACAGAGTTGTTGCACTCCCTTGTTTTATATATATGTATCCTACTTGTTGGTGTATTTAAGATACACGCTTAGGTGTCCTGCCCCTGCATTATATCTGTTCTATATTCGACGAGCATCTTAGAGCATCAGACGTTTTCAGAAGATTCCATATCTGTTTGCTGTAGGACTGACTTCCAGTGTTTTCATTGAGTAATGAAGAGTTTAGTGTTGAGTTCAGACTCACACTAAAGTTAACGTAAGCATATACTCCTTTATTAAATCTTGTTATAGTTTATTGAAGCATTGTTATTACTTGAGAGCATTTTATTAACGTAAGTACTCCTGTTGTGAGAAGGCTTTGCCGTCACCGGAAAGCCTTTGTAGAAGTGCACTAAACCCAGTTAATTGATACCCCGTTATCCAGTAGATTAACTCTGGAGGGTTTAAGTGTTTTGTTCACCGGCTTAATAGTTCGAGGGTTTGGAATTAGCGTACCGTTGTTGCAGATATAGCCTATCTTCTAGTCCAATATTAACACCTTACGAGCGGCCTAGGCGGTTTATTTATATGTACCGCCCAGCGGGGTGTTTTTACCCAAAATAGGGCTGTTTACGTGATCATTTTCATGCCTAAATAAGACCCAGAGCGTAAAACAAGTATCTATCCCTGAAAGGGCATAAACAGAGCTTCCAATGACACCATAACGATCCTTTTATGATGGCTAGTTTTCTTGCAACAACCGTGCAACGCGAGTGCAAAAAGCATGTAATTCGGCACTTTCCCCATACAATTCCGTATATAGCGAGTGAGAGAGGGAGGGAGGAGGTGGGATTTGTGTCAGTAGGTTCGCCGCGGTGGTCTGGAGCAGTCATACGCTCGCTACTCTCCTGCCACCACTTGTCTCTCTCTCTCAGCAACATTACGTGCTGAAATTGCCACACGACCTATGTCTAGCGCCGCCAGATAGTCCACATTTATTATACTCGACTTATGTTGCGCCCCGACAGTTATGGGTTAAGTGCCCTTGTTTATTTCGTTGTGCCGGTCGTAACAAATGGCGACCTTAGTCCAGTGTATAGTGAACTGAATATTGCATATTTTTTTTGGAGAAATCTTATTGCCATTTGGGGTTGAATTTATTTCTCGCAGTGTTGGCAGTGGACATTGTTTTGAGGATATATGGAACTTGTTGGAGTTTATTGGTGACCTAGTATTGCACTCAAAAACATCGTCGAATATTTTTTGTGAATAAAGCTACGCGAGAGTTTGGCTACTTTTGTCTTGACTTGAGAATTTTTTTTGTTGACTCCATCATGTCACTGGACGGGTCTGAGCATAGTGAGGGCACAGTGCGAGAGACAGGCGAGGAGGTGGAGAAGGTGGAGTTGTTAGACGGCGTTCGGGTGGTGAATGATGAGGAGGATGCTCGGAGGTTTTTGGAGGAGCCTGTGACGGCGGACCGGGTGTCGGGACTGGACCGGTACAGACTGCAGTGTATAGCCACGGTCTTAGGGTTTTCTGGTACTAGCGGTTTGTCAAGAAGTGAGCTGGTTACCTGTGTGCTGGGTGGGGTGCATGGGGGTTCGGGTGGAGCGGGAGCTGGGGCACCTTCGTCCCAGCCCCCATTCCACTCAACTCCTATCATGGCCCCCCCTCGGGTTCCGGAGCCGAGTACGTTCCCGCAGGCCGATGTCCGCTGGCGGTTGGGTATGCCTCTAGGTGACTCACG
Source organism: Lithodes maja (assembly GCA_037953745.1). NCBI lineage: Eukaryota > Metazoa > Arthropoda > Malacostraca > Decapoda > Lithodidae > Lithodes > Lithodes maja. Next base: position 17,628 of record JBAKBP010030741.1, on the reverse strand, counting down.
GGGTGGGTCCCCAATAGTAGCACCCCCTCTTCATAGTTTGTCTCCAGAGATGTTGCTTCAGCTCGAGCTCGCCAAATTTAAACAACAGACTGAGCTCGAGCAGCAGAGGGCTGAGCTTGAGCAGCAAAAGCATGAAACTGAGCTCAGACAGCAGCAGCAGCAGCGAGAGGCTGAGCTCAGGCAGCAGCAGCAGCAGCGAGAGGCTGAGCTCAGGCAGCAGCAGCAGCAGCATGAGGCTGAGCTCAAGTATAAGTCTGCAAGGTATTGTGCCGATGTTGACCTAGAGAAAACTTGTGTAGAGGTGACGAGGAACCGGGTCGTCCAGGGGGGTCAACCCCATGACCAGTCCCTGTCGCATCTACTAAAGTTGGTTCCAGTGTTTGATGAGTTAGGAGTTACAGAATTCTTTCTCCGTTTTGAGAAGAAGTGCCGGGAGCACCAATGGCCCGAGGAGAAGTGGGCAGCCCTTGTTTCTTCACGATTGACGGGGAAAGCACTCAAGGCGTACGATGCTTTACCCCTAGAGTCTTGCATTGACTACGAGGTGTTGAAAGAGGCTGTCCTGAGGGCGTATGAATTGCAGCCAGAGACCTATAGGCTGAAGTTTAGGGCTGTTCCTAAGAGAAAGGAGAGTACTTTTCAGGAACACGCTAGAGAGCTGTCAGATGCGTTTGAGAATTGGTTGAGGTCGGAGAAGGCAACTACTTTTGATGCAGTGAAGCAATTAGTGTTGTTAGAACAATTTTTCAAATGTACTGGCAGTGACTTGGCTCTTAACCTGAAAGAAAAGCAACCTAAAACTCTGCAGGAGGCGGCTGAGCTGGCTGACCTCAGGTTGTCATTGATTCGTGGGTGCGGGTCTGTACAGAGAGCTGAGGCAGGTAACCAGGGGCGTACCACTCCACCCCCCCGAATTAAGGACACAACTAATTACCCATTTAAGAGTACTGGTGCCAATTTTGATCCCAAGTCGAAACCCTTCCCGTTAAAGAAAGGCCAGGGCCCTTCCTCACCTCAGAGGAAGTCCAAGAGCGAAGTGGAGTGTTTCAAGTGTCATGAGAAGGGGCATATTGCGCGCTCATGTCTGAGCACACCGCCTACAGCAGTGGTGTCACTAGTGAGCAACATCGGTGTGTCTTTGAGGTCTTCCGCGTTTGCCCGGGGTAATATGTCGGTTGCGAAGTCACAGTCGGTGCAGAAGCAGCAGGAGGGCTCGTCACCCGTCCGAGATGCTTTTTGCAGTCAAAGGGGGCACGGCACTGTGAGGTGGAATGGTGTGGAGCATAGGCTTGAGTTGCTGTGTGATACGGGCACTTCCCAGACACTTATTAAGAACTTCACTGGAAAGCCTATTGACGCGGCTCGGGTTGTGGTGGTTCAAGGTATCAATGCTACGCGGTCTTACCCGCTGGTCAGAGTGGAGCTTGAGGTGGACGGTGTGACACGGGAGTTGGACGTGGGTGGTGTGGAGAAATTGCCAGTTGAGGGGGTCGACCTCCTTCTCGGTAACGACTTTGCGGTGCCTACTTCCGAGGTTCCACCCTTAATCGCTGCCGAGAGGGCGGCCGACATGAGTAGGGAGGGGCAAGAGGGGCTCGAGAGATCTCAGTCCGCTCAGGTGTCACAGCCTAGTACACAGGTTTCAGACCAGCGGAGGAAGTGTCGGAAGGAGAAAGTCGAGGCTGGTGGTCGGGTTGAGAGTTTGGACCCAGCGACACTCCTTGGTGACTCGGTACTTGCACCAAATTTGAGCTCCGGAGTGACCCCAGAACCTGTCCCCCCTAGAGACATGGTAGGGCGTGATGGCACTCCGCGACAGAGTAGTTCCCAGGTGCAACTAGAAGATCTTAGTCTTGAGAGTTGTGGGAACGGGGCTATTGAACTCGATGAGGACGGGGAAGCATGTCATGTGAACCTGTTGAAGGAGTTTGTGAGGCACCCACCTGAGCAGCCTACTGTCCCTGTTTTGGTCTGAAGCGGCCAAGGTGGAGAAGGAGAGGGGGGCAGTGAGGCACAGGTGGTGGAAAGTTGGGATTGTCATGTCTCGGCGGATCAGTGGGCGGGGAACACGAGTCAGGTAGCTGTGGAAGCGCTTGAGCACCTGCCTGAGCAGCAGTGTGCAGCGATCAAGCACCTGCTCGGTTCATACCCCACTGTTTGTGCCGAGCACCCAGGCCTCACAACTCATGCGGTGCACAATGTTCCGCTGGCAGGTCACTTGGGTTTGAGTAAACCGTTGGCCTCGTTGTTTCAGTTGTTCAAGGTGGGCGACGAGGCTTTGGCATGGTTGTCAGGTCAGGGTCGACCCATGGCTGCTAAGGGTGGTGGTCAGTATCAGGACATTGAGCAGATTGGTGAGGTTGGCTGTGGAGTGGATGCGCCCGGTCGTCGCATAGCCTCCCAATGCTGCTCTAGTAAAATGCAACAGCCCTACCATAGACCGACTGTATCTGGCCGTGGCGCTGAAGGCGGTGATGCTGCGCAGGCAGATGTAGTCGCAAGGAGTGCGGGGGTGCGCATGTACGGTATCGGCGGGGAAGCATTAGCACTTATGAACTGTGGGAGTGACTGCACAGGTGGTACAGATTGTCCCTCTCATGACCTGGCTGTTTTAGGGAGAGAGGTGGAGAAGGAGGGAGACTATAGTTTAGAAACTGCGGTCCCGGATGGGTTGTGGGAGGGCACTAAGCATGTTGTTCTTCGAGATAAGTTGCAACCTCTTGTTCCTAAGCGTCAGGAGAAGTTATTTACTAGGCTGTGGCAGTACGTCCGCATGTTTCTGGATTCTCCAGGCCTGATGTACGGGGTGGCACCCGACATGGAGGCTGGAGACAGTGCAAGGCTCAAATTGGCTCCCTACCGTTTTAAATCCTGCTCGACAGCCTGTCGTGAAAGCAGAGCTGGACTACATGTTGGAAAAGGGTCTGAGGGATAAGGGATATCGTGAGTGGTCATTGCCAGTTACTTTGCAACCTGAGTTGAGAGGCAGGATCCGTGTTTGTGTTGATTGCAAGAGTGTTGGTGCATCATCCCTGACAGATGCCTATACCTTATTCAGAGTTGACGACCCCATAGACCGCATCGGGGCTGCCTCGTTTATCACTAAGGTAGAAATAGTGAAAGGTTATTGGCAGGTCCCGTTGAAGAGAAGTGCCAGTCTTGTGATGGACTGGGCAGTTTATCAGTGTCAGGTGTTGTTTTACTGCCGGAACACAAGTTGGATGTGTGGCATGTTGAGGGCACTGATAGTGTTCTGGCCAGTGACGTCACCAGGGGTAAAATTTTGTGGGGGCTGTAGCCCTGGCATAGATAGGTGGGTGGGTGGCGAGCGAAGAGAGCCTGAGCAGCTGGGGTGTCCGGGGGGGCGCTGTAAGGCCCCCCCCCCCCCCCCCGGACATTTTTGAAATTTGAGCAGTTTCCAGGGGCCTTTTTGAGGCCTAAAAATGTGTATAAGTAAGAAACATATGACACATAAATATTGATGAGCCTGATACCAGGCATCAGTCAGTAAGTTACAAGGCCAATGGTAATTGTAGGGTATAAAGCCTATGTGCAGAGAATAGTTTTTTCTTCATAATTATACTATCATACAATAGTCCATTCATTATAGGTAGGCCAGAAATTGTGACCCCTAACCTCTGTAATTTGCTAAATGACTAGAGCAAATGGGTTGTAAATGTCCATACTTATTGCCTGGCTGACCCTTCCCAAAGGTAGAAATATTAGCTTGATTACTCCAGTCTTTCCTTAGGTATAGAGGTAAGTGGTCTAGATGTTTCGCCTACTTATAATGAATATACTATAGTTTGTTACGATTTTTTAGCATATTAAATTGGATAATTTGAAGAACTTTTATTATTGTACCATTATATAGATTTAATTGGCAAGATTTTTCTTCCATTACTGTGATAGAAAAACAAAACAGTTCACTTAAACAAGTATAATTTATTAACTCCAAATCATAAAGCAATTACTTTAGATAAGCCTATTGATAAAATACAAGATTACAAACAATTGTTATTCTATGAAACTGATACCCTTTCAAAGTTTCATATAGTGACATGGCCTAATGGTATGTGGATATGTGTCTTTTATTTCACAATTTAATATAAATAATATATTATATTGTAAATATATAATAAGTCTCATGAAAACAATACATATTGCATTTATATTTCCAATAATTTCAATAAATATAACGGTTCAAGCTTCAAAGAAAACCAAGCTTGGTGAAAATATAGGGGAAACTTACTAATATTACTATTATGATTTGAGTCATAGCCATAGGTTTATGTACATTGTGAATAAATATTCACATTACATAAACAATTCGTATTTAACCTACATGGATCAATTAATAAAAAGTAGATTGGGGGGGGGGGGGTTGGATGCAGGGCTGGTGAATGTGGTGAACTGGTTATGCATTATTTATTATTTAATTTTTATTTATTTATTTTAATTACTTTTGGCAGTTTGGGGTTTGCATTTTTGGGGGGGCTGAGTCCTTGATTTGGGGGGGGGCTAAGCCCCCCCAATCCCCCCCCCCCTGGTGACGCCACTGGTTCTGGCTGATTGTTTGTCACGGGAGGGTGTGTTTTAAGGAGCACCCTCGCCGTTCAGTCAGTGTTGGTTTGAGAGTGGAGAAAAATTAGTCTTGCCCCTGTAGTGCAAAGCCGCTAAAAACACTATTACAAAAATACAAAAACCTTACATAAAAACTCTTTCTTTTTTATAGTATATAAGTGCAGTATGTTACAGCAAGAATCTAAGACATTCTGAGTTTTTGTCTTAGTAGGCTAGGCTTGGTGAAGCTTGCTCGTTGAGCGTAATATTGTTAAGTGATACTATTATTTTGGGGAAGTGTTGTGGAGATTTTGTTTATATAATGAAGTGTTTTTATGTTTGTGATTGTGCCTTGTTTTTCACAACTTGGGGAGTAGCTGGGTGATGCGGGGTTTGTGGGCATTCTGTCTGGTCAGATGTGGCGTTTTCCTGAGGTTAAAACGTCCCACATCTTCGGCGGGGTGTTACGCTGGCCAGCTTGCCAGAATGTACTCGTACTCGCTAGCGCTCGCCAGGGCAGTGAAATGGGCTATAATAATCGTAGAACGATGTTCTTTCTTTCTTAGTATTCATGTTGTCACAGACAGATCAGTGTTTGTCTTTATTCTTGTCTGTGACACTTGGAATTATTTTATATCATTGATAGAGTATAAGATATGTAGTGTGAATTGCAAGGAGAGAGAGAGCGAAGGAGGCAGCGAGGTGGTAGTATGTGCGTGTGTATGTACATGTGCATTCCTCGCTTGGGCGGTGCCACCCGCTCGTGATTGGCCGGCGGGCCTAGCGTGTCATATGACGCCTGCTTTTCATGACGTAGTGGTCTGTGATTGGAGGCCGCTGTCTTAGCTCGGTGGGTGGGGGATCCTTCCCACGTGTCTCCTCAGAGCTTGGTATGTTGCGCTTGGTCCTAGACGTCCCTTGCAATCTGTCCCCAATCTAACCCTCTTTATTGCTGTCTCTCTCTCTGAACTCCTTCCTTCCAATACTTCTTATCTTTATTCAGTTATCCATCCCTTCTGGTTCTGCGTACGACTCCCATAGTCGGCCAGTCGTATTACCAGCACCAGTTCTCACATATATGTTTTGCACTAGCTTTAGGGATTATTAGAGTCATAGTCACATGGTATCATAGTATTGGGTGCTTCTAATTATTGGGTTGTTCTTTCCTACTATTTTATGCTAGACAGTGGAGGGTATCTTTGGTCGTTGTCTGAGTTATGTATATGGCAAGTCAGAGCCTGTACGACTTCGACGGAGCTAAGTAGCCTGTAACCCTTTTGCATATTTTTCCTTTGCGAGCGTAGCAGCATACAAGCGAAGGGCTTTTGCCTACTCTTGCTTGTATGCTTGCTACCTCATTTTGTTGACCTTTGAGGAGCGCCAGGGTAAGACCAGATACTTGAGATCTGGACTTACCAAGAGAGCCTCCTAGTCACTTAACGTAACTTAAGGGAAATCTGTTCAGGGGAGACAGTAGGCTACGAGCATGGTTGCCCTCTGCCTAGGCTCCTTGTACCTTTTATGCCGCTGCTAGACTTTATTAGTAAGAAAGACAGCATTGTGTTTATTAACTTTAACTGCGTATGCTTTAGCAATTATTCACGTATTATTTTAGCCTAGGTTGATGCATGGTGCACAACCCAGTTTGGCTGTTACTTTGGCTAAGGAAGTACTGTTTTTGAGTGGTTGTTGTTGTTGTTGCTGTTCCTCAGGCTGTCTGGCCGAGCAGCCCCAAGGTCCCGAGCAAGGCCAAGGCCATAACTGAGCGCCCCCACAGAACCCTCCCAGCTTACCACCAATAATGCCCAGGTGACCGAAGCCACTCAAAGGCGGGGAGCTGAGGAGGGTGCGGAAACGCCCGGGAAACAAAAGCCCCACCCAAGGCCCTGTGCCCCTCAGCAATTATAAAGGGAAAGTTGAGGGGCAAAGGAAAAATGTGACGCTTTGGCTCCCAATCTGCCAGGGTTGGCAGTAGGGAGGTCAATCCACGGAAAAGACGCCGTCACTTGAGATCTAGAAAATATATAAGTAAAAGGAACAGTCAGAGTAAGCTATGGGTATGGCAGAGAACGCTCAACTCTCATTCTGATAGACCAGCCCACCAGACCATTGAGTGGTTGTTATTAGTGCTGTCACAGAGTTGTTGCACTCCCTTGTTTTATATACAGTATATGTATCCTACTTGTTGGTGTATTTAAGATACACGCTTTGGTGTCCTGCCCCTGCATTATTTCTGTTCTATATTCGACGAGCATCTTAGAGCATTAGACGTTTTCAGAAGATTCCATATCTGTTTGCTGTAGGACTAGACTTCCAGTGTTTTCATAGAGCATTGAAGAGTTTAGTGTTGAGTTCAGACTCACACTAAAGTTAACGTAAGCATATACTCCTTTATTAAATCTTGTTATAGTTTATTTAAGCATTGTTATTACTTGAGAGCATTTTATTAACGTAAGTACTCCTGTTGTGAGTAGGCTTTGCCGTCACCGGAAAGCCTTTGTAGAAGTGCACTAAACCCAGCTAATTGATACCCCGTTATCCAGTAGATTAACTCTGGAGTGTTTAAGTGTTTTGTTCACCGGCTTAATAGTTCGAGGGTTTGGAATTAGTGTACCGTTGTTGCAGATATAGCCTATCTTCTAGTCCAATATTAAGTGCCCTTGTTTATTTCGTTGTGACGGTCGTAACACTATCTGCAAGAAATGAAAGTAAACACAAAAATAATTAATCAAAGCAAAGCTTCACCATAATGTATTTGTTTGAAATTTTATATATATGAAAATCAGAGACAAAGAAAATTAACAATGAAATTAATACAGACATACATGATAACAATTCATAATTATTTTAAAGTAACCTAATAAATAAATACTTAGCAAAACATGAAATTGAATTATGTTAATGAAAATGGTTTTCACTACAAAAAACAAAGCAAACAAGACTAATTGAAAATACAAAATATATATAGACAAGAGAAGAAAAAAACCATTGGCATAATGCAAACAAATATATCTATGGCAACATAATTGCCCAAAAGTATGCTACTGGCTATAATTTATAGTAATTGTTTAGGATTTGAACATGCACAGTACAAAAATAATTATAAGATCGGTAAATCCCTGATAAAAGTAATGGACTGCAGAACAATACATTTACAACGCAAGAGGCCACAATACATGAAGCAACTATAAACTATATAAGAAAACTGTACTATTCTTTACCTGTTCGGCCTTCTGAAATTTAAGGAAAATTACTATGTATATTTCTAAATTTATTTTGGATATTGTAATAATAGGAACGTGTGGTAAAGATAGTCCTTTTGTCTGTATAGGACAGTTTTCTATGATTAGTTAATTTTCCACACAACGAAAGCGGGTTCCTCGAGCTAACCCCGCCAATTAGACATCTGTTCCTAGCTGACCCACCAGCATAAGCCAATATGTCAACAGAAAGGGTGAAGGTCAATCAAGGCGGAAATTCAGTATTGTTTGTTTGTTCCATTATTTGAACCATTTAAAAAACGACCACGTTCAATGACCCCAGCTGGTGTCTATTCTGTTTGGCACATAGACTAATTTATAAGTAAAGATATAATTTAAAAACAAAATTAAGAGAAATAACATTCTTGAAGGCTAAGCACATACGTTGATTTGTTTTTTAATTGGCAATTGCTGAGAACATGTAACTACAATGTGATATTTAATAATTTTTCCATGGACATAGGTTTATCTCTTATATTAAATGTGAGTCAATATATGTTTTGTTCATAAGCAAAATGTGTCTCCAGACACATGGGTTGCCATGGATAATATTGAAAGATATAAATATAGATGTATGTACTTTCGACCAAAAAACAATCTTTACACTAACGCTCTAAACATTCTGGAAGTGAGTCGAAATCTTATGATAATACCTCACAGACGTATGTTTCACCCGATTCATTCCGTTCACACTAGATTATTTACAGCTCACCAGTGTAAAGATTGCTGTTTGGTCGAGTGTACACATTTTGTTTTGTGACAATACACATATTGTGTGGATACATATCACAACATATATAAACATTGTGGATATAGAAAATTGGCAGTACATAGAATATGTTATTATCATTACTAACAATAGCATGGTTTTGTTCTGAGGCATTAGTCATCATTGTCAGATCCTGTCCGTCATGTCCTGCAAATGTACACTGCCAAGGGGAGAATTGTAGTACCTGCAAAAATGATCTTGCTGGTCTTTGGCATTTCTTGTCACAGTGTTTCCGGGCAGGGATGCAATCGGATTAAGGAGATCCTGCGAAGATGCCTTCCTATTGATTTGTCCTGCCTCTATGTCTTTTTCCACAATTCCCTTGCGGTCCGAGGGATTCCGGATTCTTCGTAAATTGTGGAGGCAACAACATGCTAGACCCATGGATTCCACCCTAGTCTGATGAAGTGGAATTGTAGTGAGGAGACAGCAATACCTTGTATTGTGGGAAGACGCTCCAATTAAATACACATGGACAAGTACTACCTATTTCATTGTTGAAACGTGGGGAGGGAACTACACAACGAAATGAAAACAAAAATGCACCATTAGGATATACATTATTATACAAACAAGTGAACAAAGAGGAGAAATGGAAAGAAGGGGAGAGATGGAGGACGGGAAAAACAATCAGCGAATAAGACAGTGATGCTAAAAACAGTTTGACAAACTGGAGGCAAGCTAGATTTGAAGGGGTGGGCTAATCTACGAAGGTAGGAATCTGCGACAACAAAGGGGCTCTCACTCTCTCTTTCGAGAGAGAGAGAGAGAGAGAAGCGTGCAAAAATAAAGAAAAAGGAAAACTAAGTTACTCTGATAGACAAAAATACAACTATTTGGTGAGAGCATGACGGAAACATGTCTACATACATGTTAATGATCATATACATATGTATATCTATGTATACATACATATATATATATATATATATATATATATATATATATATATATATGTATATAGGGGCAAGCAACACCAAGGTAAACACGAACATCTTTATTCTGGTACCGGTAACGTTTCGACATTAACATATGTCATCATCAGACCTAAATCAATAAGAAATACAATTATTAATACATTATGTTGACATTTAAAGCATATATATTTTTAATAATAATTTAGAAAAACATAAAAAGTTAGAAATCGCGAAAAAAGAGATAGAAACAAACACAAACAACAGAAACAGCTAAACCATATGTGAACTACGTGTAGATATCGTAGGCTAAAATATACACAATACCTTAGAAACATAATAGGTTGGAGGAGAATTCGTGGGTGCCCAAGGTGGGCTTAAGATGGTGAGTGAGGAGGGACTCTGCTATTAACCGGGTGGTGTCACCAGAACAACTGAAAATTACTGAAAAATCTTTTTTGTTAATGGAATGGCCTAAAGGTTCACAATGGTCTCGAATGGCTGAAAAGGATGGTTTAGAAATGGGAAGTCCAGTTCTATAAGATCGACCCAGGTGCTCCGGAACCCTCGTGTTTAAGTGCCGTTTTGATTGGCCTATATAAGTTGCATTACAGCAGCTACATTTATATTGATAAACAATAGAGGATTGCAGAACATCCGGGATACGATCTTTGAATTTGAAATGATGAAACAAAGTATTGGTAGGTTTGAATATTATTCTGAGGGACACTTGGGGATAGAAGCAACGAATCAATTTTGTGACTTTATGGCGTATCGAGTAACTTGATGATCCTAAAAATGGCATAGTGAACAATATTACTGCCTTTTTAGCAGTCGGTACGGGGCTCGGGACTTGGAAAAGTTTATTTAGTTGTTTACCGAAACAGTTTTCAATGAATGAAATAGGGAAACCATTAAACCATCTTAAGCCCACCTTGGGCACCCACGAATTCTCCTCCAACCTATTATGTTTCTAAGGTATTGTGTATATTTTAGCCTACAATATCTACACGTAGTTCACATATGGTTTAGCTGTTTCTGTTGTTTGTGTTTGTTTCTATCTCTTTTTTCGCGATTTCTAACTTTTTATGTTTTCCTAAATTATTATTAAAAATATATTTGCTTTAAATGTCAACATAATGTATTAATAATTGTATTTCTTATTGATTTAGGTCTGATGATGACATATGTTAATGTTGAAACGTTACCGGTACCAGAATAAAGATGTTCGTGTTTACCTTGGTGTTGCTTGCCCTTATAAGACTCAGCTTCCCCCGAGGAGAATCTATTGCCACTACTATATATATATATATATATATATATATATATATATATATAAATATATATATATATATATATGAAAAGCGAGAGAGAGAATGAAAGAGTGACAGAGAAGGAAATAAAAGGAATGGTTTATTTGAGCTTGGATTGACTCAGGTCAAGTCAAACCTTTTAGGCAATTAAACAATGACAGGAGAGAGAGAGAGAGAGAGAGAGAGAGAGAGAGAGAGAGAAAGAGAGAGAGAGGGAAGGGAAGCAACGGTTTATTTGAGCTTGGATCAACTCAGGTCAATTCCAACCTTTTGGGATGTAATGCCTGGATTGTGGCAAAAAGTATCTGCAACTGCATTCGATGCTGAAATCTGCTTGAGCTATCACGCCAAGTGGAGTACTTCTCTTGGTGTAGTGGACAAAGCGCTCGCCTCCCACGTGGCGGGCCCGAGTCCGAATCTCGGCCGGGCCGCGCCCAAAATCATTTGGAGCAAATTTCCGCATCAGACGCAGTTTGGATGTGATTTTAAAAATTGTAAATTGTAATTGTGTGTAATTGTAAAGTCGGCAAAAATAGTATGGTGCCATTCCGAGGTCACTTCACTGGTGGCAGCTGTAAAGGGATATCTGAGAGGCTTAGATGGGGTGCTGTCCATATAGGCTAAGTAAATCCCCATGGTGTACTGGCTTGCCTTAACTGGTTGGCTACCACAGTTGCTAAGGCTAGAGCTCTCAGAAATTCTCAGGGATGATGTCCCAGTGCCGTCCGGCTCGTTGGGGAGGTATGGTCCTGCACTGCCTCCTTGCCGTGGTGTGTGACCCGCCCGGCAAGTGACGGATATAAGGAATGTCGCTGGTGATCGTTGTCTCGGAGCCTCGCTGTAGTTGACACGCTCAGACTTGTGCCTCGCTTGCTTCCGCTCGCTCGGAGTCTTCGCTACCTGGACGATAATGTGATGTAATACCTGGATTGTGGCAAAAAGTATCTGCAACTGCATTCGATGCTGAAATCTGCTTGAGCTATCACGCCAAGTGGAGTACTTCTCTTGGTGTAGTGGATAAAGCGCTCGCCTCCCACGTGGCGGGCCCGATATCGAATCTCGGCCGGGCCGCGCCCAAAAACATTTGGGGCGAATTTACGCATCAGACGCAGTTCAGATGTGATTGTAAAAATTGTAAATTTTAATTGTGTGTAATTGTAAAGTCGGCAAAAATAGAATGGTGCCGTTCCAAGGTCACTTCAAGGCAATTAGACAATGACAGTTGAGAGAGAGTGAGAGAGAGATTTGCTTGAATCAAAGGCCTCACTCTCTCTCTCACCGTCTCTGTAGCTACTCACCTACTCGACATAATACCAAAAGCATTCTCCACAATTCGCCAGGCTCTTGAAAGACAGTAATTAAAGATACGTCTCTCGTCTGTCAAGCCTCTCATTGGGTACGGCTTCATCAATCAGGTTCGCAGCGGGAAGGCATCATCTCCAATAATGATGATAATAATAATGATGTTGGCTCATCGTCATTTTGCAAGTGGTTCTGGGTCAGGCAAACCAATGTCGATCCTCTCCAACAGTGTCCGCAGATTTGTGTGCAAGAACAAACCTCCATCTGACGCTGATCCCTCGGCACCCACGTCTCAGTAGAGAAACATGTAGTCAGCATCAACCAGTGCTGAGCAACACAATGGAGTGATACCCTTTGTAGTTGTATAACATCGAAGCACCTCTGGGTGGTCGTCTGATTGTGACATGTTTTCCGTCCAAAGCGCCCAGGGCATGCTGAAATTGCCATTTTGGGGCGAATAGGTCTGCAACTGCCTTGCCCTCTTCAATTAACCATGTCATCCATTTACACCTGTACAATGGCTTCAGCACCTCTGGAACAATTTTGGAGATAGTGTTGTGTGCTATCCTGAAAAAAAGTATTGTAGACTCTTATATAGCTGTCCCCTGTTGCAAGGTATCACATCGTGACAGCCAAACGTAATCCAGGGGGATGTGCTTTCCTCATATATGTGTCCTTCTTGGTTTTCAATGGTTCCACTTTCTCAAGGATCGTTTTGAAGAGGGCTGGGTCTATTTTCATAAAGGTTTTGAAGTCTGCTGGATCCTGTGCTTCCATTTCCTTCATTAGGTTTTTGTAACACTCAAATATCTTTCGCCATAGAAGCCATGGCCTCGTCCATACCGATTGCTGTGTCTACTTTTTCCTTTTCTTCTACATAGCCTCCTCCTCCTCCTTGACTTGCCAGCGCATACAAAACAGCCAACAAACGCAGCCGCTGATTTGTTATATTAAAGTGAAGCTGCATTAATTCAAAATCACGTATTTCCTGCATAGACATTGCTGAGAACTTGACAAGTACGTGCGAAGGTTCAGGTGAGAATAGCGTTGGGCCTCGCAAATGCTGTTTACATATCAGCAAACAAGGGGAAGGGGGTGGGGTGCATAATTACCTGAGAACAATTAGAATGGTTCACATTACTGTCTTGATGATGTAATGGTTAGAGTTATTAAAAACTGTGTGTGGTAACCCCGGTTCGAATGCCGCTGGATCACATGCTTTCACTAATTTTGTTGGGATGTGTTTGGTGTTGGAGTTAAATTAATAAAATAGATTACCATTGTTCGATGTCTGCAACATAGCCGATAAGTTGGCAACGGTGTTGGCAACTAGTTGCCGAGAAATTGTCTCGTAATCACATGAAAGTCGTTTAAAAAAACGTTAGTTTCTTTTTAAATTCAAATTTCACAGTTGTCGTATGTTGTTGCCGACGACATCGGCGATCCATCGCATATATTGCCGACGATGTTGCCAACTATCGCCAAACATGTTGCTTAGTGATCGGCAACAGTCTTAGTATAACGGTAATTTTTAATTAATCATGCCAAGCCGTTACGAAAGTCATAAAACAAGCAGTCGGCGACGGAAAATCGTGTCAAATCGTACAAGTGGGAAAGCCCCTTTACAAATATATAAATAAAATAGAAAAGGAATGTCACATATCATATTACTCTACAATACTTACTTTACCATACTAAATTTATACAAAATACACATTTTCAAAATACAAATAGCCTAAGCATAAATTACCTTAAAAAAAATAAAAAAAAATATATAGATCAAGACTCCTCTTAATTAATTAAGGAGGAACAGCCGTAGTCTTGAGATCTATTGCACCGCCTGCTCCTCCTCAGCCTTGTCCTTTTCCTTAAAGGAGGCACACGCCCTATCCAGTAGCCTGTCCAACACCTTCCGGATCCCTGGCACACCTAGATGCACTCCATCCCACAAGTCATCCCTGTGCATGCCCATGGTTATGTACCTTCGCTTAGTTAAAGGGAGATTCCTTCGGTGGTTCACACCATTCTTGGCCCTATTATACTCCTCGGGGGTCATACCACTTGGGCGGGTCCTCGACTCGAGACTGACCACCAGGTAGTGACCCCCGATCCTTTCCTCGATATATTCCGCCAGAGACTGGATCACAAGGGCCAACTGCTGCATGTCAGTCTGAAGAGTCAGGTCGTTACCACCGAGGAATAAAATAGTTATGTCTGGCATGTGGGTAAGGAGCGCATCCCAGTAAAAACACTGCAATCGGTTTACCTAGCCTAACTGTCATTTCGCCTAGATTGTATTTTTGTTTTTTTTTGTTTTTTTTTTCCTATGTGATTGAGGGAGGCAAAAGGCATTACTGCCTATAGCGAGTGCCTCCCCCATAGTTGAAAGAGTGACAGGGCCAAAATCAAGGGACGTTCGAGCCAAAATGCCTGGACACACGGAGTTTGAAGCAATTTAAGTCATAGGAAGAGGGAAAGAGTTCCAGAGCTCAGCTGTTGAGTAGAAGAAAGTTTGAGAGTAACGTTTCACTCTTGGGTTGGAGAGTTGCACAGAGTAGGGGTGGGATTGAGTTGCAAGACGGGTACCACGTGCCCTACGTAAAGGAGGTGGTATGCACTGGGATAGCTCTGAGGAACACTGATTATTATAGTAGCGATAGAATAGCGAGAGAGATGCAACATTGCGGCGGAGAGAGAGAGATTGCAGAGAGTTGGTGAGTGGACGGGAGTTAATGATACGAAAGGCCTTCCTTTCAACTTTGTCTAGGAGAGCGGTGTGAGAGGAACCTCCCCACACATGTGAACAATACTCAATACAAGGGCGCACTATGCCCCTGTACAGAGCAAGAAGCTGTGCTGGGGAAAAGAACCCCCTAAGGCGGTTGAGCACACCCAGCTTCTGGGAGGCTGCCTTAGCAAGACTGGTAATATGGTCCTTCCAAATGAGAGCAGAAGAAAAAGAGACACCAAGAATATTGAGAGAAGATGAAGGGTTGATTTTTGTATTGTTCAAGAATAAGGGATAGTCCGCTGGGAGATCCTGACAGGTAGATAGATGGAGAAATTGGGTTTTGGAAGCATTAAAGTTAACAAGGTTTTCTCTACCCCAATTGGAAATAGTATTTAGATCAGAATTTAAGAGTTCTATGGCTTCATTACGTTTGTCGTTGAGGAATTGCTGGCTGGGGCGTTCTGAAAAACTAATGGAGTAGTGTAAGGTTGAGTCGTCTGCGTATGAATGGATGGGAATTAAGGTACAGTTAAGGAGATCATTTATAAAAATTAGAAAGAGAATAGGAGATAGGACAGAGCCCTGAGGAACACCAGAGTTTATAGGGTGAGGAAGTGAACAATGGCCGTCCACAACCGCGGCTATGGAACGGCCGGAAAGGAAATTAGAGACAAAGGCACAGATGGAGGGATAGAAACCGAAGGAGGGTAGTTTAGAAATTAAAGATTTGTGCCAGACTCTATCGAAGGCTTTCGATATGTCTAGTGCAATAGAAAAAGTCTCACCGAAGTCCCGAAAGGAGGATGACCAAGAGTTAGTAAGATATGAAAGAAGATCACCAGTAGAGCGACCCTTAAGGAAGCCATACTGGCGATCTGAGAGCAGATTATGAGAAGAGAAATGCTTAAGAATTTTGGAAGCAAGAATAGTTTCAAAAACTTTAGAAAGACAAGAGATGAGAGCAATTGGACGATAGTTGGAGGGTTGAGAGCGGTCACCCTTCTTTGGGACAGGTTGAATGTGAGCAAACTTCCAGCATGAAGGGAAGACGTTAGAGGATAGACAGAGACGAAAGAGTTTGCCTAGGCAGGGAGTCAGCACGGAAGCACAGTTTTTGAGAACAACAGGAGGAACACCGTCTGGACCGTACGCCTTATTAGTGTTAAGCCCAGAGAGGGTAGAAAGTACATCTTTAGAAGAGATTAGGATATTAGGCATAAGTAAGAGAGGAGGGCGGAGAGGGAGGAATAGCACCGGAATCATCCAAGGTGGAGTTTCTAGCAAAAGTTTGAGCGAAGAGTTTAGCTTTGTCAGAGGAAGAAGTGATGGTAGTGCCATCAGAGTGGGAAAGGGGAGGGAAAGACGAGGAAGAGAAATTGTTGGAGAGGTTTTTGGCTAGATGCCAGAAAGCTTGGGAAGAGCTAGAGTTGGATAATTTGGATCGACAGTACCGGTACATTAGTCTGCTGGTAAATAAAACAAAACATACTGGTGATAGAATAGTGATAGAATGGGTATGGAAAATTTGCAAACTAGCATGGGAGAAGGGGAGTGCCACCGATGACTGGAAGACTGGCATAATAGTCCCCCTATATAAGGGCAAAGGGGAAAGAGGAGTGTGTGGTAACCACCGAGGAATATGTCTTCTAAGCGTAGTAGGGAAGGTATACAGTAGGATAGTGATTGAGAGAGTGAGAGTGAGAACGGAGAAATGGATAAGCGACGAGCAGGGAGGTTTTAGGAAGGGAAGAGGATGTGTAGATCAGATTTTTACCCTGAATTGTGTTGTGGAGAAATATCTGGAGAAGAAACAAAAGGTGTATGTTGCCTTTATGGACTTGGAGAAGGCCAATAACAGAGTGGATAGAGAAGGTTTGTGGAAAGTACTTAAAATATACGGAGTAGAGGGCAAGTTGCTGAAAGCAGTGAAGAGCATGTATGAGGGTGCAAAGGCGGCAATACGTGTGGAGAGTGAGCAGAGCGAGTTCTTTGACCTGAATGTTGGTTTGAAACAGGGGTGTGTGATGTCCCCATGGTTGTTTACTGTATATATGGATGGAGTCATGAAAGATATACTATCAAGAGCAGTGGATGTTGGTGTATCGCTGAAAAGGGAGGGAATTGAGTGGAAGCTACCTATACTGCTGTTTGTGGATGATACAGTTCTGATGAGTGATAATGAATGGGAGTTGCAGGGTCTGGTAAATGAGTTTGGAACAGTGTGCGAAAAACGGAATTTGAAGGTAAATGTGGGGAAGAGCAAGGTTATGGTCTTCGAAAGGGGTGAAGTTGCAGAGTATGAGGTGAAGCTGAACGGTCAGGCTATGGATATCGTCAACTCTTTTAAGTATCTGGGCAGTGTGTTGAGTAAAGATGGGACTATGGATGAAGAAGTGCGGGAGAGGGTACAACAGGGGTAGAGGGTTGTAGGAATGCTAAAAGCAGTAACAAGAAATAGGGTGGTCAGTATGGAAGTGAAGAAGTCCTTGCATGACAGTGTGGTAATCCCGACACTGATTTACGGAAGCGAAGCATGGACGTTGGTTGAGAGACTCAGACCAAGAGTGAGAGCAGTGGAAATGAATTACTTAAGAAGTGCGTGCAGAGTTACATGGAGGGATAGACAGACTAATGAGGAAGTAAGAAGGAGGTGTGGTGTGGAGGTAGGTGAGCTGGAAAGTGTGAAAAGGAACAACTTGAGATGGTTCGGCCATATGGAACGTATGTAAAGCGAGAGAAGAATGACTAAGAGGGTGTACGAGGAGTGAGGTGGAGG